>CM062236.1:28558978-28766652 GCA_031216185.1 Syzygium aqueum
GATGTTTTTAAGTTATGATGGTTGATAAAACCATAGCTGAAAGAAACCAAAAAGTTGGTACAAGATGACCCACTTGGTTCCCTCGCTTGTGTTTTTAGGAAGGGAGAGAATCATCGAACATTACTGTCAAAATCAAGGTTCAACTTCTATTTGAGGTTTCAAAAGTAATCCCTGGACAAAAGCTCACAAAGTATGATGAGAAACACATGCGTACAAGGACATCCGAGAGCATATGGTTCTTGAAAACCAATTATGTTTACGTTAAGTACTCCCACGTTTGCTGCTAGACACAGTGACTCCCCTTCCATCATTAGTTTTAACTGATCATTTTTGTTTTCACTTCAATTGCAGTTGTAGAACCACAAATCGTCATTTCAGCTATCTCTATCTGATAATCCTACTAACCTTGAATCATCATGAGTATCATCAAGAGTTTATGAAAATCCATCCCCACCACATGAAATCAACCTTCCTTAGCAAAAGAATGAACCACGAAGCAAATTCTAGGAACAGAATTAAAAAGAGAAATCACACCTGTAGCACCAAAATAGGGTACGAGGATATCCCATCAGAGTAATCCACAGGGGGAATAAGCTTCCGGAGCTCCATAGTTGGCGCGAAATCCCCAAAATCATCGACCACCAAGCTCGTCTCAGCCTCAACAAACAGCACGCCCTCGGCATTGCAATCGATCTCGATCCGGCCATCTTCGTCCCTCTTCAATCGCCCGGCCATTGGGTAAAACAGCACCAACGCTCTGCTCAGTGCCTCTTTCAGCACTCCGGAATCGAAGAAGTCAGCTGCTCCGGTCGGCCGGTAGAAGTACACGCTAGGCGTGTGCATGCTTGGGATCACCAAGTCCACGTTGGCATTCCACAGGGTACATCTCGGCATGTCCTCAGCGGGACACACCATAGTCGACTCTCTGATATTGATGATCATTCTCGTTATTCGGGCGCCCTTATGCTAATGTTGTGTATTGAACCGGAGGATGTGAGACTGCAACACACATTTGAGAAACAAGAATGGCAAAAAGAATCAAGTCTTTATTGAGCTTCCACACCGTAGTCTCCATCAGAAAGTTGGTGAAACCAAGTGGTTAGCTTAGCTTTCTCTATCGACGTGTGTTTGTTGGAGACAAGTCATTCATCCCAAGATGACCAAGACATTACAAGATTCCCACTTATTAAAAAATCTACAATTTTTCTAGAAATGAATTAGCTGGAACACGGAAGCCTGCATTGGGAGCTCATTTGAACAGGTCAACCTCAACTCAATAAAGAAAACGAATATTCTGGCAATTAGACCCACAAATTTGTTGCTGTGCTCAAGCAAAAACTCTCTGAAGAAAAACACAAGTCCAAGGTGTCAAGCAGCAGTGATCTCTCGACGTGATCCGCCTAAGAAATGACGGCGAGGAGCCTAATAAAATGTCCAAATGAAATGCGAACAGAGGAAGATAAAGAGAGAAATGCAAGAGCTGCCCACTTCACTCAACACAAAAGTGCTTCCTGTGAACTTACCAAGAACCACCCGTGGGCTTCAATGGAGGCAAACAATGTCCGTGCTGCAGAGCAGAAGAAACCCAAGAAGAGGAGGATGCATACACAGAGAGAGAGAGAGAGAGAGAGAGAGAGAGAGAGAGAGAGAGAGGTAGGGAGAAGTGGAGGTGGTGTCTTAGTTGGTGAGGGTGCGTTGGAGGAGTTCCAACTCCTACAAACAAAAGTTTTCGACTGGCGAAAAAGGCGTGCAAGAATGAATGTCGTTTCACCAACCCCGTGCTATTGACTCCTGCCCAATGCATGGGCGCCACGTGCCCTTAACCCCTTCTGGATTCCGATTCGTGCATCCGATTCGCTAAAACGTTTGGTCGTTGTTGTAACCAAAACGTTGGCCTCCAAAGTGACAAATGGAGAAGAACAAGGACTTAATTGTCCTCCATTTAGTTTCGAACCAAATTTCTGTCGACAAAAACATGTCGATATTAGAAGTATAACCGAGAAAAAGCGAAATAGATAGATTACCTGATGAAATCACTTGAGATAAGATGACTTTTCGGCATTTATTTCGTATTTATTGTCCTTTTTTTTGTATCATCCTAACAAGTCATGATTTGTTCTAGTCGAAATGGGTGACGTATGAGAAGCATCTAGGTTGATATACTAAATGAGTTTACAGAGGTGAAATTGACACATCATGAGTGAGTTTTTGATGACTCAAATCATATCTCAGCACTTAAAACAGGAATTAGGCATATGTCCCCGTGGCAGTGGCAAAGGCCAAGGCCAAAGCCTTTCTGTGGTTGGAACATTGATTGGGCTTTGCACGGAGTGAGATGCAGAAGGGATAAATTAGGATTGGGCCCATGGGCCCTTGTTGGGCCTTTGGGAGAGTATGGCCATGCCCTTTGCTCTTTGCCATCTTTATGTCATGGCTTGTCAAAAAAATCATATTTGAATGTTCCTAGACCGAGGATATATAGCACGGGTCTTTTACCCTCAACAGTTTGGTTGAGAGGTTTAACAAGCATTTTTGATGAAGGTGCAATGGATCTCGCATTCAAATAACAAGATTTCCTTACTCCGAATAACATTCGGGGGTGTCTATACCAAGCCACTATGTAAGTAGAGAAACCTTACTCAACATACGGAAATGGGGGTGATTTATGTACATTCACAGATATTAGTAGAGCCAAAAGATTTGGATTTCTTATATAATGTTCACAATACAAAAAAAAAAAATTAAGACCGATTTGCGAGATTTGCTTTGAAATAATGACCTAGACAATCGAACAATGGGGTCATATTTAAACATTCAACCCGACTTTCAGAAATGACCATGGTAAATTGGGCATAGTGATTCTACAAAATATCTCTACTTAGATAGGAATAAGGGTGTTGGATGTCTTCATTGATGGAGACCCTTTCATCTCATTTTGATTGTTTGAATTCTTGTGGGACAAAGCTGTAGAGAGCATTTAAGTGCATTCGTTTTTAGACCAAAGACCTTTTGCAAGGCTGCTTCTTCTTTGGGGCCAGAGACATTTTGGATCAGGATACCCAATTGGACTGTTGGCTTATTTTGGTCATCCCACAAGAGGAGCCTACCTTCGAGTGGGGTGATATTATCATCGGAGGGTTATCACACCGACGACTACATCATTGCTATTGTCATGCACAAATCATAAAAGTTTAGAGGTCTTTAATGGCTCCATCCTTTATTCGCTTGTAACACATTTTTCGTCACAAGAAATAGCTTTTTCATAATAAAATCTCCTTTGGAATAGTGAAGTATGACGAGAAAATTCATCAACTCCTTTAATGATTCCCCTGTCCCACTCTCTGCTTGTATTCCATCTTTTTTCCCTTTGTTCATTGATTCTAGGATGAGAAAATCTGGGTCCATCGTGTGAATGTGCTAAAAACTATTCTGTTCAAATGACAAATTCTTGCGGAGAACGCTCAAAATGAGGTCGAGAGAAGATAACAAGCCAATTCAAAGCACAACCAAGCATGTGAATGCTTGTGAATGAACACGACCATTTGCATAGAAATGGTCAAACATGTCTGGTGGTATTAGAAGCTGAGCTTGACACTGTGGTAAACGTCAAACTGATTAACGGTATTAATTAATAAAAAAATGAACCAAATGATCATGATGCCTTAAAATAGCTAAAGGTTGAATCTTGGAAGGTCACAAGTGGAGGAGGACGTATGGGAATCACTGAGAATTAGTCTGCAATCGTAGAGAATATACCCCCAAATAAGTCCATAGCAGAAGCCCTCATTCACAACCAGATAAAGGGTAATACCAAATTCAATCCCACATCTTTCACGTTGCCAAATTCGATCCTCTATATTAAACGAATTTTTACCTCCATAATCTCATTAAAATAAAGCGTTTAGAAAGATTAATCGAAATCCGCTGAGAAGTGTGTAATAACACACCTGCCGAATCAACTAACCCCGAAAATGGATGGCGCTGATTCACAAAGCGATGTGCCAAGTCCTACATTGATATCATTTCAATATTGCTCTAGCGTTATCAGCATTGACTGCTTAAAATCACTCTCTCTCTCTCTGTTGAATGGTATAATCATGATGTAATGGGCTGTTTGCCTTATTTAAATAGTAAGTCTCGCCCAACATCAAAAGCGAAGTCATCATTAAATAACAATAATGGGGCTGCCCCTAAAGGAAGCGTTAAATCAAGATTCAAAGGGCCAATAAAGCCGAGCGAAGGGTCCGTCTCCTCTCCTTCTCTCAAAGTCTCGTCCCTTCCTGTTAAAGCGTGTTTCCAATTTGTCCTGCCCATTGATCTTTTCAAAACCCACCTTCCAAGTTCAAACACCACAACCACAAGCAAAAGCCGCTGTGTATATATAAAGGGAGAGATATATTCTGGGTACTTGGGATTGTGGGATCTTTTTATACTCGTATAATCTGTTGCTTTTCATTTTCTTCAATCAATATCACTTGTGAGGAGGCATGGCTTGCGCTGTTGGTTTGATGGGCAAGACCGGGTCATCTTGGATTCAACTCAAGAACAATGAAAGGACGACGATGAAGAAGAGGAAGGCATGTGAAAATGGGGTTACAGTCTCTTGCTCCTATTCTTCTTCCGTTGGGGATCCATACAAGACCCTCAGAATTCATCGTGGTGCTGCTGAATCTGAGGTCAAGAAGGCCTTTAGACGGCTCGCTTTGCAGGTCTCAAACAAGTCCTCTGCATATGACAGTTCACTTATGAATCAACTGATTTAGTTTGGGAATGGTTTTCCACGTAATTAAAGTTGCAAACTCAAACGTTGCAGATTCATGGTTCTGCCACTTTTTGGATCAAGATCGTTGATGGCTTTTTGGCTTTGTTCCTGTGTTTTTTTCAGTATCATCCAGACGTATGCAGAGGAAGCAACTGCAACGTGCAGTTTCATGAAATCAAAGAAGCATATGATGTAAGCCAACGATTCCACCTTGATAGCAGTCATTCATGAGTCATGCAAAGATCAAGCTTAACTTGGTTATACATGATTGGTGTTATGTCCAACGGCAAGCTTGTCGACTCTGTTTTGGTACCAAAAGAACAAGAAAAAATCTCCGGCTTATTTTTCACCAATTTCGGTGATAAATGTGCAAGTTTCAAGAGCTTTCGTAGGGACTGGCAGGTCAGGTTTGTTGGGTTATTTTTCTCAGTTGTCTTAGCTAAACTAGTGAAAAGAGATGATGATGATCATTGGTATCAGCAACCTATCCAATTTTTTCCTGCATCCTGCCAACACGGCCAGCATCGGAAAGTGACATAGACCTACCCACAATCTCTAGTCGAGGCCCTAGTGACTTCTTGCCTTTTTTCTTTTTCATATATTATCTGGTCAAACAGATTTCTGAATTCTACTGTGCTTTATGGGTCACGATACTCTTGGTTGATCATAGTTTTTTCTCAATGTTTCTGGTGCAGATTGTGATGAGCAATTTGAGAGGAGAGTCGAATGGTCTGCAGATGTACGGGTTGGAAGACCAAGGGATCGATGAGCAGATGAGAGGGACGGACGATCCAGATTGGGATTTGTGGGAAGAATGGATGGGATGGGAAGGAGCAGGAATTCGCGACTACTCATCACATATCAACCCTTACATTTGATCATCTCAACCCAGGGGTTGTGTTTGTGCATATCATATATGATGGAAGCGGGGCCCGAGTCATTCCTTTTTCTGTATATATGTACCATAACAAAAAAAAGGTTATGGCTTTGGCCATTATACAGTTGAAAGAGTGACCTCAAGGTGTTCGTAAGAGAACATGACATGAGAGTAAAGTATAAAAAGTTTCTTATTAATGTATTAATGTCTATTTTTTTCCCAATTAAGGCAAGAAACTCTAGATGCAGCAACAATTATCTTTGTTAACACATTTCCCGCTGGTGGTGTCACCAAATAATGATTGCAGATGTTAATGCATCCCTCTACAAAGCAATTCTGGGCATGGAATGGAGGTTTTGTGCATCCTTGGGCCTCTCCTTACTTGACACCTGTTTTAGGAAACAGCAAAAAGAGGAAAAGAAAGTAAAAAAGAAGAACAAGAAGAAGAAAATAAATTAGCAGCCATAAAGATATTGGGGCAAAAAGGGAGAAGAAAAGCAAGTTCGTGATTTTTAAAGTGGTGAGCATCAGGACAGAAGACAGAAGAAACGAACTTTGTCCTGTGACAGCAATTGAGATTTTAACGAAGTACGTCTTTGTCTGAACCTCAAACATGTCTTGCCAAATGAAAAGAAGGGCCCCAAGAGACGAGGGCACAATATATCTCAGCATAGTCATAGTGAGAGGAGCTTTTTTTTAACATCATTAAAGAGCCAATATGAGGAAAGAACTTGGAAAGGAAAAGTTGGAAATTTACCAAACACGAGGCTTTAGTCTTTAGTGTGTGGAATACGGAGTTAAAATCAAGCTATAAAAATCTTACTGCTATTTAAGCTAATTACGGAAGTCTTCAAGGGTCATTGTTTTCTTTTTTTTGGGTCAAACTTCAAGGATCCTGGTCGATCAATGCATTCTATGAGCAATTTTTTGCTGTCGGCCAAAGATACAGGCTTCGTTTTGTTCAGCATTCCAAAATGAATTTTGGGACACTAAAGCTGCTTGGCTAAATGGAAATGACGTTTCGTTTATTTCTTGCTCCACTTTGAGAAAATGTAATTGCATTTCCAAAGGCCTTTAAATGACTTTAACCCAATGCGAGTCTAGAGGTTCTTTGAAAAGTAGCATTTCTGGAATGCAAATAAACTTCTTTTCCTTCCAACTTTACTCTCGATGAAATTTCATCATTTTGAAAAATGTCCTTTCCTAATGCAATGTCATCAGCTAGGTTTTAGGCCACTATGGTTGGCTGACGAGGTCGTATGTGGTAGCTAGCGAGCCAGATTTGGCGGCGGCAGTCTCACCTGAGGTCAGGCGACCGCAGACGACGTTGCCTGAGGTTCGACTACGGTTGCCTTGCCCTGGGTTGCGTGACCGAAAGCGACAACTTGGGTTTGCGCATCTCAGGTTGCGTCGCTTTTAGCCCTTTAACCCAAAAGCATTTTCATTTCCCCAAATTTTTTTTTCCAAAGCTGAACCGAAGGGATCCGTAGCTGCATATCTTTTTGTTCCTTATGCAACCTAGGGAAAGGCTCAATTGATGATTGAAGTATGTCTCTTAGTAGTCTCCACTTTACCATGCGTATCGCTAAATTACGGTCAAAGCACTCTTGCGAAAAAGCTCGTGTCAATATAAACATTAGAGGCACTATACGGTCAATTAGTGATATTAAGGTATCAAGGTTAGTTTTGATGAATTTATCCACAATAAGTGAAAACCATTTATGCAATGAAAATAAAATTATCCAAATCAAGATTAAAGCATTTAAGAAGAACTCTTTTACTGTTTTCGTAAATTATGAAATGTAGATAGCTTTTTCATAGAGAAAGTAGATAGATTAAGTCTTTAATAGACTTGGTCATGGACCTAACACGTCGCTAAACTCGAGGTAAAGTTTGAGCGGGCTCGAGATCTTCCCAAACATAGAACGAGTGATTTGCAACCCCTTCTCTAATCTTTGTCCATTTTGGCGGATCCTGTTTCGTCCTTTTCTTAGAGAAATCACCCGTCCTTAAATCACAACGCTAATGATGAGGAAACTTCACCATAGAAAGGAGGAAAAAGGGTTCGAATGATGATGAACTTTGCTACTGTCACGAGGAAACGAACGAACGGCCAAGAAGACAAGCGCACGCTCTTCATGCCGTCATTAGCTATTAAAAAAATGAGCAAGCGATAATAAAACTACGATCCGCTGTCGCAGAGGGGAAGAAGAATTCAATAGAAGCTCCCAACCGATTAACGAACCCTCTGGAACGGGAAAATCGTACATCGAGAGAGATAAAGACAACCCTCTTCGTAATCCCGAATTTCCCACTTCTCCTCCCGCTCGGAGATCGAATCAAGAAGTGCCCACTCCGGAAAGCTTCCGCATTTGTGCTCAAGTCGCACCCTTTTTCCCGTTTTCAATGATGGGTCATTGATCATCGATTTGGGTTTCATCGACTCCGCCTAAGGTAAGATAATTCATCTTCGCACTCGCGTGTTTGTGGGTTCAGCTCAAACCCATTTGCGTAGCTGTCGTTTGACTGCAATTCAGGTTATGGGAAGTGAGATGGCTTTTCTGTGTGCTCTTTCTAATGAAAAGATCGAGCTTCCGGTGTTAAAAAACTGATAAAACCATGGAGTGGAAGGTTACGAGCTTCGATGGTTA
Organism: Syzygium aqueum; assembly: GCA_031216185.1. Classification (NCBI taxonomy): domain Eukaryota; kingdom Viridiplantae; phylum Streptophyta; class Magnoliopsida; order Myrtales; family Myrtaceae; genus Syzygium; species Syzygium aqueum. The sequence goes on from CM062236.1 coordinate 28,567,269, forward strand.
GCTGGGATGGCAGGAAGACGACTAGTTTCATGTTGTGTTTCTGTTTTTTTTCCCGTCCTTGTGAACATGATGATACTCCTTTTTGCTGAACAATAACAGCTTGGAAATTTTATTTGCTGTTCTTGCTATGTGATGATGGGAAAACTTGAGGAAGGATAACTTTATCTTGTCGTAGAAGGGGATTTGAATGTCTTACGTACTAGGCGTTTGATCATTTTCTGTTGATGATCGAAATTCCAGACAATCTAGTAGAAAAGGTCCGAGTGCTGCATAATGAGGAACGGGAGTTAAGTTAAATCGGAAGTATCTGATAATTTACTAATAAAAAAATACAAATGTTTTGTAATCAAACATTGTAAAATGCTTCACTTCATAAATCTTGAGGTAGAAGTAGAACAGTGTGGCATAATTGGCTGAACATGTGTTCTACTTACGAACTTACGAAACCCACCGGTTTTATCTGACGTCCATGATCCATCAGCTAGCTGAACATGCATGACATAAAGATGGAGAATTGAATGCGATTCAAAGACATTTAGAGCCACTTTTCGAAACTGGCTTTATATATACTATTCGATAGATTAGAATTCCACTTGATACTCTTGATCAACATCGTGATTGTCTAGGTTTTGGACTTAACTAAGGCAGGAAGAACTGTGAGAGGACAGTGTAAAACTTCACTAATTTTGTGGTAAATTTAGTTATCCGTGAAGAATGAGCCAACGAACACAGAGTTGTCCCTATTAGGTCTTTGCATTCCTTTGCTGTTTAATACGCTATCTCTTTTGGAATATTACAGACAAATAATGCCTAAAAGCTGAAATGAAAGGAAAAGGCAATATTTGCCACGGGCAATGACATGGTGGTTAATGTCAGATACTGGCATCAATTTCTGCTCACGTAAATAGAAAGGCTCTAAGCATGTTGGCAGGGTTTGAACTATCCAAAGTCAGAGCTTCTAGATTTGTTGTCATCTTCGCCTTTCTCTTTCCTCTCGAGTTAGGTGTTACCATAAGTAAAAGGAATTTATGTATTAGTTCTCTTTGGTGGTTTGAGGACATTCTGAGTTAAAAGGACAGTAGATTTATACAAAACAGATGATCTGGCATCTAAATATGCTCTTAAAACGTGAAATATTTCTGCTAGTTCCAATGCCAGCGATCTGATGCTTTTAATCGTTTGGTGTATTGCAGCATTTCAAGTTTATTCATGGCAGAGCTCCAAGAACGCCTCCTCCCGCCAAGACCTGCGTCAGCTGTTAGCCTTAAAGAAGCATCTCATCGTTCATTTGTGTTTGGGCGTCAGCCTTTCCAAGGCATGGATGTTATAGGTCTTAAGAAACGTGGCCAAGGTCTTCGGTCATGGATTCGTGTTGATACCTCTGGGAATTCTGAGATCATTGAGGTTGACAAGTTCACAATGATGCGCCGTTGTGACCTTCCAGCGCGTGATTTGCGCCTGCTTGATCCATTGTTTGTTTATCCCTCTACAATTCTGGGGAGAGAGAAGGCTATAGTTGTTAACTTAGAGCAGATTCGATGTATTATCACGGCGGATGAGGTGTTGCTTTTGAACTCCCTCGATAGTTACGTGTTGCAGTATGTGGTGGAGCTACAACGCCGGCTGACAACAGCTGGGGCGAGTGAGGTTTGGCAACCAGAAGGTGCAGATTTGAGCAGAAGGAGAGGAAGTAGAAACTTTGATGATTTGTTTGGCAACACCTCCCCAGATTATTTGCCTTTCGAGTTTCGGGCCCTTGAAGTTGCTTTAGAAACTGCTTGTACTTTTCTTGATTCTCAGGTTTGTGATATGATGATGTTAAGACCTATATCCTATACTTGCAAACTCTTTCATTTAATTCACAACTTCTAAATGTTACATGGCTTTGGTACCAATGACAGCATACCTTTTAGGATAAATGCACTCTTTACAAGTTCGGGTAATACATAGGGTGGACTTTTGTCTTTTGTTTTTGGCTTGAGGGTGGAGTACGTCGGGAGGGAATGATTGCTTTTTAGAGAAATTAATGAAAAAATCTGTTTAATCATTTGTTACTCGCCTGAGACTTGCAGGCAGTTACCAACATCATGACTCTCAGTATCCTGAGTATGAATATGTAGATATTGTACTTTGTAAGGTTTTGTTTATGATTCAGGCTGTACCTGGTACGATGGAATTAACTGACATGAAACTTATAGAACTTGGGGGGAAGTTGATTTTTCCCCAAAGTCCCATACTTGTCAAATGCTTGCCATTCTATCTCCTTAAATATTGCAAGTGCATCTAGATAACGGAGTATGTGCGTTTTAAAAATTTACTCATTCAGTAATGCAAGTGCATTGAGGTAAAAGGAATACTGTACATCTTTAAGATTTACAATTCTTAAGCATTGCAATATTTGAACATATAAATTTTTATAACTTAGACTCTGAACTGTGGTCATGAAAAATTCAGGTACATATCACATGGAAGGATACTTTTTGTGAAAAGCTGTCACTCCTGTAGTCTTTCCCCACATTGTTGCCATTCTTGTGTATACTTTCATGAGTACTTTTGAAGAGAGCATTTTCATAATATGATGCTAATTGGTAGTTAAACTTAAGTCATGGCCAAGACACAGAAGAGTTTCCTCCCCTTGGGAATTGGAATACTGGTGATATGAAACGGGATCACTAAAAGGATGGGTGAGATCGGTGGATGGACTGCAATTTAGAGTGGTTGATGCTTCTTACATATGAAAGTTGTTGTCACTAATGTTGCCATGTTCTCATTTTTGTGCAATTTTTTCTAATTAATGGCTGTGTTCTCAAATTTTTTGAAGGCAGCAGAACTCGAAATCGAAGCTTATCCATTGCTGGATGAGCTAACTTCGAAGATTAGTACATTAAATTTGGAGCGTGTTCGACGTTTGAAAAGCAGACTTGTGGCATTGACCAGGAGAGTTCAGAAGGTAATCCCTGTTCATGTTTCATGCTTGTCCTTCCTAATCTGACTACCTTTCCTTCTGTTCACACTTGTCGGCTGCACTGGTTTTAGGTTAGGGATGAGATAGAACAGCTAATGGACGATGACGGAGACATGGCTGAGATGTATCTCACTGAGAAGAAACGAAGAGTGGAATCATCGTACTATATTGATCAGTCTTCGATCGGCTACAGGTCCAATGATGTTGCGCAATCCCTTTCTGCTCCTGTTTCTCCCATTTCCTCACCTCGTGATGGCCGAAAGCTTGAGAAGAGCCTAAGTATAGCGAGGAGCCGGCATGAGAGCATGAGGAGTTCAGAAAGCTCTACAGATAGAATAGAAGAGCTGGAGATGCTGTTGGAAGCTTATTTTGTTGTCATCGATAGCACTTTGAATAAGTTGACTTCGGTATCACCAGTCTCGCTATCTATTTTAAAATCTTCTTTCATATATACTTGGTATAGAGGAAAAATATTAATCACTTTGTTTGTTATGCATTTCAGCTGAAGGAGTACATTGATGACACAGAAGATTTCATTAACATTCAGCTGGTATGCCTGTTTCTTTATCTTCTTGTTGAATGATAATTTTCATAACTTATGTCCTCTGGGGAAATTGGCTGTGGGGGTTTAAGAATTGTAACAAAAAAGTTACTGGGCAAAGTGGGTGGGACTCTGCTACATATAGCTCGGTCTTGACAGTGTAGCTGCAACATGTACGTGTTGCTACTTATTTGTTGTCGTCGCTACTGAGGCAAAGAACTAAATAGATGTTGAAATTCACTAACGTTGAACCTCAGAAGGAAAGCACTTGAAAGTTCATATAACTAAATGGATTTTTGTAAATGGTAGGAAATTCACATTTATGAAATTCGCTAGAATTTGCTATTATACGTACCCGCTGTAAACTTAGAAGTTTACGGTCATGTCTATATAAATTTTTACTTTTTGCTTTTTATTTAATTTAAAATATGTGATGGATGCATTTTGACTTTCTCTTGTCCCAAAACACCAGAAACTTTCACAATAGACTAGTATTGGCACGTAGAATCATGCATGATTATTTCGTAATTTGTTAAATTTGATCATATTTTGTATTTTGGTGGGAAAGCAAAAATTTGCTTATTGCTGTTTAAAAAGCTTAACCCCACAGGATATTTTAAGATACAGCAGAGCAATTCGGACTTGCCTTTTTCTTTCTCTTTCCTTCTCTCTACACTCCTGTTTTGTTTTCTTTTTGTACTTTTTATGATATTTCCTGGCTTGCTCGAAGATGCTCTAATCACGGACCTTGTGCTTGCAGGACAATGTCCGAAATCAGCTGATACAATTCGAGCTGCTGCTGACTACTGCGACTTTCGTTGTTGCTATCTTCGGCGTGGTGGCGGGGATTTTCGGGATGAACTTTGACGTCTCAGTCTTTGACAATGCTGATGCATTTCAGTGGGTCCTCATTATAACAGGAGTATGCGGTTTAGTCATTTTCAGTGCATTTGTGTGTTTCTACAGGTACAAACGACTCATGCCTCTATAATGTGTCGGGAATCTCTAGAGCTTTGACGGATTGAATTCGTCATTGATATTCTTTTGTATGGCTGCGCATTCCAGCCATATAGATGACATGGAGGAAGAAGAAAAACGTGGAAAACACGAGTTCTTATTGTCAGTTCTTTCAATGTGAGCTCATACCGAAACTGCATAAACAAAACTGAACCTCAAAAGTAGTTGTATTAAATGCAATGTCCATGAGGAGGCTAAGAATGTGTGATGTGGTCTTAAAGTTTTGAGTTCATACAGTCTCAGCCGTTAAGATAACGCTCGATTCGGATCCAGGTCGATGCAGGGCTTGTTTGGTTCAACCATGGATTTGAAAGGGCAATCAAATGTTATGGGTATCTTTTGGCAAGACTGTCAAATAAATTGGTCGTGCTTTCAAGAGGCAATGGTGCAGTAAACCTAATCAACTAGTACAAATTTGAAGCTGGAATTGGTGGGTCTAGTGAATGAGTTTTGAAGAGCCTGTTAGGTGACCGTTGCAACCTTTTGTGTGGGCTACTGCAGCTACTGCGTGCAATGTCTGCAGTTTCTTCGTCTGTTTCTGTACTTCGTAGTTGCCTACTTGTGATACTATATACTTTAATCGTTTCTAATAGATTAGGTATAGATTGCCCCCATGAAAGGGTTTGTTTCGGCGGCCGCCCAATGTCCAATTATTTAATGATACCAAAGGGGAAACGGAACAGACGTGCTCACACAAGAGAGAGATGCCACGCTGTCCTTGATGCGGCAACCAGGCCAACTAGGCCGATGTCCACGGAAAGAAGTATACGTTGGCGTAACACTTGTATCACACGGCTTTCCAATGTGGTACGAGCATTTGGTGAAGTGCAATAATTTGTTTCAAGAGATTATTTTCAGCAGGCCCTGAAAGTATACATTTCCATTTCAAACGAGGACGATCCGTATCAAAATGTCATGGAATTGGAAAGTGGAACATCAGGTCACGAACTTTCTACAAGCGTCGATCCTGAAACACCCATTGGATAAACAATTTGTTAAGCGATGTGCAATTGCAAATCTAACTGAAGATCTGTAAGTTGGCCTGGCCCTATGTTGGTTTCTTGTTTCCTTTTCTTCTCGCTGTTTTCCTTGACAAGAAGGGTCCCACGACAATAATTATGTTGGTGTTCTTGCTGTTGCTGTTGTTGTTTTCTTGTTTTTTTTTATAGGGATGCATGTCCTGCCATGAGAATTGAATGTGGAGAGCGGCGTGCAGTCAATTAGCTTTATAATGGTTTTCTCTGCCATTCAAAATAACGAGGCTAAAAGTAGCATACAGTTTCTGATTTCTTAAATCTCATACTTTAATTTGAAATGAGGGGGGAGAAGAACACCATGGATTCCATGTAATACATAATGCTAGCAATAATCTGAGTCTAGTAGAAAAGGGGTTGGTCCCTCCTCCGCCTTCAAAATTACTTGGACCCAGTATATTAACGACATGCTCTGGTCTGCTCCGTGCACAGTTCAGTCAAGAGGGTGTGTAATCAACGTGGTATGAAATAGAAGGAGGGCATCTTCAAGACTCGTCAACACAACCCACCAGCCAACAAGAGTGCCCCGTCCATGGCCACCTCGTCCCACCCCATCATCCTCCTCCTCCTCCTCTTCGTTCTCGCGGCCGCCGTCGTGTCCCCGGCCGCCGCCACCGACCACATTGTCGGCGCCAACCGCGGATGGAACCCGGGGATCAACTACACCCTCTGGGCCAACAACCACACCTTCTACGTCGGCGACCTCATCTGTACTCTCTCTCTCTCTCTCTCTCTCTCTCTCCGTACACTTCTTTGTACTCTTCAGTTGAACGAGCTAGATCTGTATTCCAAAACCCATTTCCACTTTTCTTCTTTCAGCTTCTTGAAGGCAAAGTACCTAACTATAGAATGCTTCTCTGCTGTCATCGCATCTTTGGCTTATTTTTCAAAAGAAACTGGTCTTGATCTTTTTCAGAACAAGAAAGATGGAAACTTCCTGCTGGTAATCCAATTTTGAACCAAGAAACATGTACAGGACTTGGAGTGATTGATACCGTGAATCTCCTAACCTTTTGCCTCCTCTTTCGTCGAAAAAGCTCACTCCTTTTTTGTGATGTTCAAAACGATTTGAACAGCGTTTAGGTACCAGAAGAACCAGTACAACGTGTTCGAAGTGAACCGGACAGGCTACGACAACTGCACGACGGAAGGAGCCACCGGCAACTGGAGCAGCGGCAAGGATTTCATCCTGCTCGACAAGGCCAAGCGGTACTACTTCATCTGCGGGAACGGGCAGTGCTTCAACGGCATGAAGGTCTCTGTCCTCGTCCACCCCCTGCCCCCTCCGCCGTCCGCCTCCGTCGCCGCCGGCAATTCGTCCTCCGCCTCCGCCGATCGCTGGGTTCTCGGAAACGGGTCGCTGGGTTCTCGGGTACTTGTTGCTCTGGTGGGGTCGGTTTGGATAGGGATAGGATCTGGTTGGTTCTTCTAGGTGGATAAAGCTGTTCCTCTCTCTCTCTCTCTCTCTCTCTCTCTCTCTCTGGGTCTTGTCATGTATGCTGGGAGGTTTATGACTGCTTGGTTTTATTTTCGTTTTGGTTAAACGAGGGTTATCATTTCCGGAATTGGAGCTTGCCCTGCTAATTTGCCCACTCATCTGGCTATGAATTAGAAATAGGCTTTAGCTATTGTCGTCCATGAAATTTAGTCGATCCATTGCAGAACAAGTAAGGTTTGTTCTTGCAATTCATTTGAAGCACCAATCCCTCGTTCTACTGCATAAAACTCTACCTCTACTCTCAGTCACTACTTTATATCTCCCTATTTCTTAACCAATTCTCAAAATTTTAAGAATTTGTTGTCTTTTTGGATTTCACGCGCGTAAACTGATGAAATTTTAGCTAGGATACTTTCTTTCGAGGCACGCTTGTGATGCAGCATATGCAACAATACTAAACTCATTTAATGTTGCCACACATTTCTCCTATTCCTATGCCTTTGAAAGTTCAAAGTCAGTGTGGCAATAATGCCATCAGAGCACTTGGAAACCGTATAATCTAATGGTTCATGTGATTTGCGCTCACATGTATCGAGTGTATCCAATATTATGTCTTTCGATTTCGTGCTCTTTCTTGGACCAAAGCCACTTAACCCTGATTATTTAGTGAAGAAAACAAAAGGACTTTTTGGCCCACTACAGGCCCTGCCCTTGCCATGGATAAGGTGTAACAGCTGCACAGGCACAGCATCATTTGCCTATTTCAATATGTTCTGCTTCTTTTTGCCTCTGGACCTACCCTTTTATACAAGAAACAAAAGAACGGCACCAACATTGAATTGCAGCTACCTCGGAATGATTTGCAGTAAGCTATTGGATCACCTCATAGAAGGCCCAATTGAACATTCATAATTGATCCCTAAACTTTAGTTGGTGCCCAGATTACAAAATGCTGCATTAAGAAGGCTTCATATTGCCTTTGTTCTGCTTGTGCTTAGTTTGTGCCACCTTCCCATCTTTCATTAAGTAAGCAAGCAGCCTCCGCACATGGTGTCACATAACCTCCCGCATCCTCGTAAGTCCGATGAAGCAGCAATTTCTGTGTTTTGTTTGCTAACCACTCGTTGGCCTCTCACGTTTTGAAAGCTCCGCTGCTGGGTGTGGCAGTGGCCACTCTGTTGTGGTCCATCCTTGTGCCGACATGCCATCCCGATCCAAGAAGCCACTTAGTAGTTCCACTGTATAAATCCTTAGATATCAGCTGTGCATTCCTTAATGCATTGCCACAACCGACTGTATTCATATGGAAAGGACCGCAATAGCATAGCTTTTGAAACTTCTGTCATTCATCTTTGGCAAGATGGACATTGCTGTCATCATAATTGTATGCAAAAAATGTAGACTTCGGTGAGACAATTTTAGTTGGCCGCATCCCATTGCATTTATTTTTACTTCAGGTTTTTGCTTTCATTCCTTGGCCATATACTGATACAGCATAGTCTCTTTTTTCTGTGTACACTTGGGGATTGATTGGGTCACAGAGAATCTATTGGACGATATCCGGGACAATCTTTTTCTGGAAATCGAGATCAGATAGAGGTTCTTTTGTCCTCTATTTTCCTTAATCTTTTCAGTAACTTGAGATCTGATACAGATTCTTTGATATGAATGAGTTTCTTTTTGTTCTTGAAAAGAACCTCCAAGGAAAAAGTTCTAGCAAATTTAAACTAAGTGAACTGACATAGGTAGTGCATTGCAGCAGTGAACCACGGACTAAGTTCATGTTTGCAAGAGTGAAAAGAGAGAGTGAGCAGGAGCTGCGTTTGTTCTCCTATTATTTAATCCCTGGAGAAAGAAATGCTCTTCAGAATAGCATGCTATTCTTGAAGACATGAGCACGTTTCAAGTTGCGGTGACAAAATTGCCGATCCTTAGAGGCAAGCATACAGACAATTATAAACTGTTTTCCAGTTTTAAGCAAAATTTACCGTTCCTAAGAGCTCTGCTAAGTGCTGAGAGGCCTCACTCGCAAAATATGACACCCGCAAGTTAGATTAGACACTCGTGTCTGTGCCATTCATCCTGCATGTGGAGTATTACCTGCATTCTGAGCCCAAAGATTGATTCCTTTCTTCCTTCAGGAAAAAAGAACTTGGGCAGAAAATTTTGGTGAGTTCTTTTATTTTCGTTTGGGCACCAACAACTTCATACTCTGTAATCCAAAGTCATGAGGATTGGAGGATGATTGGGTTCAGCTCCCGTGTGCCCTAATAACATATTTAGTATTGATAGCTTTCACACATGATTACCGTTCATGTGATTCTTAACAAGTCCACATGTTCAATGTTAGTAGCTGACATTGTATCTTCTTTGGAACACAAAAAAAATGAGAAGTTTATGCATGATAGAGGACCCTACTTGATCCTCACCTAGCTGGAAGTCTCGTGTGCCGGGATGCCCGTCCCAGAGACAACTTAATTGTACCCTTAGAGTCTCTTTTGAACAAAATTAAAATTTATCACTGGTAAGTGTATGAACTAGCGGAAGCACCCTCCATCTGCTACGTGTCTGTCATTCCTATGGTGTACGAGTGCATGCTCAACTGTTAACCAGCTTACACCATTTCCATTGACAAAGAGAGAACTGAGATCTTCCGTTTCCTAACCATACCAAAGAGAAGATCTATAAAAAGGACGGATGATCTAGAGATTGATTCTACTTCTAGAAGGGCTTCTAACCAGTTACCACTGCCTTTAAGTATGGTCCAAAACAGGACAGCATCTTTAACATTTCAAGAGCAACAAATGGAAACTTTTGTACTGGAAATATATTGAACTGAACTAACTGCATCTTTTTTTTTTGGCTAGGAAACTAACTGCATCTTTCGACCATCATGTTCAATTGAAGTTCTTAACACTCTTGCTATCCAGAATTTGAGATTGAGACTATAATTATGTGCGTCCAGCATACAATGCAGATAGAGAACGATGGTGGCAACACCAAAGGCCACACACTTTGCAGCCACTGAAATAGAAAAAGAAACTAGAATCCTATTGATGTGTCCACGACACATGTTTCAACTCAATGCTTATGTACATTGGAAGTGTTTTGATTAACTCACAATATCTAGCTTCAGGGTCAAACCTTTACTCTCCATTAGTTTTTGGTTTCCTCCTTGATCTGCCAATCAATTTTGCCGGTGGTGATGGAGAGAACTCAAATGGCAGCGGTGGAAGATCCATCTCCCCTTTCAATATCTTAACTATTTCTCCCATGTCCGGCCGCAACTCGGGCATTTTCTGTAAGCAAATTAATGCCAAGTTAATGCACAAACTAGCTTGGTCCTTGTTATACTCGCCTTTTAACCTCTCATCCACAAGCTCTAAAATTTCTCCGGTCTGAGCTAAGTGTCGACACCAGCTTACCAAATTCGCTTTCTCCAACTTCATGGGTGAGGCAAGAACATGCAACGGTCTTCTACCGGACACGATGACTAGGATCAACACCCCAAGGCTGTATATGTCTGCCTTCTCAATCAAGTATCCACATCCTCCATACTCTGGGGCAATATAACATAAAGTTCCTCTCATGCTTGTTGTGCTGCTTAGCTCGCGGCTGAAAAGATCTCCGCTCCAAATATCGCTGCCGTTACAATGAGCATTCTTCTTCCTTAGGCCCCTTCTAAAACTAAACTCCCCATTTGCGTCAGCTTCGAGCTGGTTTTGTTGCCCTCCAAACTTTTTCCTTTGACAGAAGTAAAAACGCCTACCGAGACCGAAATGCGGCAATTTAAAGCCTTGCTTCCACTTCATTTTGAGATATTTCAACTTACTATGCTTCCTCCTAATATCAACTGTGTGCTCCTCTTTCCACCAGTCTTGCATCTTTCTGTGCCTCTTTTGACAGTGATGCTTTCCATTTGCATCTTTCTTCTCAGGTTCCTTATCAGGACGTTGTTGATTCCCAACTTCGCGAGCACATATTTCATTCGCATCCTCTAATTTATCTAATGGCAACGATGAATTATTTAGGTCAGTCTTTTCGGGAATGCTCTTTCTGTCATCATACCAATCTGGATCAGTCGGGCAAATTTGGCTGCCAATCCATTCCATGACGTAGTCTTTACTGCATAATTCACCACTTCCGTCCTGTCTCCACCACCAATCCTTACCCCACTGTTTTGAACCCGGCAGATCACCAGCAACCGCAGAAGCAATCAAATTCACATCATTACCAGGATGATGAAAGCTGTTGAACTCATCATCATAAGGAACAAACTTCTTGTTCCACTCATCAGAAGCAACATCGACAACTGAGACTTCCTTGCCCTTTCCATTTCCTCCTTTAAGATCACTCTCAGTCCCAATGCTAGCATTATAACTAACAGAGTTCAAGTTCAGAGCTTTCACAGTATAACATGTCCTACTATTCTTTGACGAAGAAGAAGCTTGCAAAGCAAGAGCAAAGTCTACCTCAGGCACGCAGTCCGCTTGTTCGACTGGAGTAGCAATAGCCGGAGTCTCTGCAGTCAGAGTTCCTGACAGCTCTTGGCTCTTCCATAAATCCGGACTCTTGCCCAAGTCCTGGCTGAACAAATCCACCCCATACTCACCCTCGATTTTCATTCTCGACAAGCCGAAATCCGAAACCTTGGCCCGCAGTTCCGAGTCAAGCAGGACATTACTCGGCTTAACATCTCCATGAATCACTGGTGGATCACAACCAAGATGCAAGAATTCCAGGGCTCTTGCAATATCCAGTATAATGGAAAACCTCCTCTCCCAACTCAAGCTTGAACTCGAGTCACCTTCTCCAAAAAGCAGCTCCTGCAAGCTCCGGTTTGGCATATACTCGTACACAAGTATCCTCTTATTTTTCTCCACACAGTACCCCAACAGAGTGATCAGGAATGGTGATCTAAGCCCACCGAGAATCTGCAACTCATTCTGGAACTCTCTCTCTGTCTCTAGTGACATGGCATCAAGTCTCTTCACAGCAACTAACTTACCATCCTTCAATACCCCCTTGAAAACAGTGCCAGACCCGCCTTTCCCAATCATGTTGGCCTCATCAAAGTCCAAGGTGGCCGATTTCAGCTCCTTGTAAGAGAACCTCTCAATCTTGAGAGGAGCACTGGAGTCAAATGGGATTGTTCTTGGCCTGTTCACAATGGAGTGATAAAAATGGTAGAGCAAGTAGAGGATGGTCAAGATGATGACAACAGAGGATGATATTGTGAGGACTAAGAACAGGACTTTGGTTGTAGCGAAGGAACTGGGTCTGGTAAGGCCTAGGCTTGGAGGGAAGGATCTTGAAGGCATGATGAGTTTGATTCTTCTGGTACTTGGGTTTTTCAGGGTTTATGATGTTTCTGTTCTTGCAAATAAGTGGTGAAGGAAAAGATTGAGGGTGGTGGTGGTAGTGGAAGAAGATTTTAGGATTCCATCCTTACATTTGTGCCCTCTGTGGAGTATCCAAGGGAGGTTGCTTTACAGTTGGATAATCATATGAGAGATGATCCACTATGCCGTACTTGGGGTTTTTCATGTATTTTGATAATGGGATTAGTGATTGGGAAGTGAAGGTTAGAGAAAGAAACAAAATAAAAAAAAAAGGTGGAATGGAGGGTCCCTAGGTGCTTTTGACTAAAGAGTTTTTTGCAGGGAAAATGTCCATGGAAGGCAGAGGAAATGGAGTGAAGATGGAATACGATGAAGGGTGTCGCATTTTCCCTTTCTATGTACAGGAAATGCTCACTATTAGTACATATGTCACATGCCATGTGGACGTTATTTGGAATGTGAATTAGATTGAGATCCTTGCCTCATCTATTGAACCTCACAAAAAGTGTACGAATTTCATATTATTATGTGTAGTAATTGATTCTGTTAATCAAGTTCCGACAGAAAAGTTTCCAACGTGAACAGATGTTACAGTTCATACATACACGGTGGAATTTACGCCCGTCAGAATTACTGCATGCGAGGGGGAATCCCATTCAGTCACTTTTCTGTCCCTTTCTTCGTTTGGTCGTTGTTTGTTCTTTATCTGGATCTGCAAATCTCTAATTTGGTCCAGTTTGTTTAATCTCCGGCTGCAGTACTCTCTACTTTTTTGTCCGTTAAATCACAAGCTACGAATAAGGCATCTTTCTCTTTGTTTAGTTATCACTTTATGGATAATGTCATGTGATGTTTAACAGAAGAATGTTGGACTTGAGTGCCAAATCCACTGTTGCCTGTTTTTACTGTGGGGGAATATTATGTCCTAGGAAAGATGTCCTGTCAAACTAGAAAACCCTTTTTGCCATTGCTGTTCTTTGCTCGGTGTATTCTTCTTTCCTTTTCTCAAGCATGAGGCTGTTTCCATTTCATTTCATTTCATAAAAAGAAGATACCACCAAGGACAAAGTCATTGCCTTTATGGGGTAATGTTGCTGTTATGATAATAGCGTCTCTGGTGCACACGCTCTGCTTTTTTCTCTCTTTTATCATCACCACCATTACTATCGTTATAGTGAATAAAATCTAGACAGATTTGAGGAAAAAAAAAATCATGACTCAAGTAGTGAGCAGAAGGGATGAACAAGAACATGGGTGGTGGGGGAGAGGAGAGGTGGGAACCCGTCCACCAAGATGGTCAAATTTGTCCTCTCTCTCTCTCTGTTTCTTTTTTTAAGTATTTTGTCTTCATTGTTGTATGGTGTGTTTGATGTCTGAGCATTTCTTGCAACCCAACTTGCGCTTTTCTGCAAATTGGTTTTGTTATTATCTTCAAGGCTTTACTCATATCATTTCTTGCAACCCTACGTGCCCTTTTCAGTGTTGTGTCAAGGGCTCACATGGAATTGTCCTCTTCTTTGTGATTTTCACTAACATGATGCATGTTTCCTTGAAGACAAACACCTGTTTGGTCTCATATTTTCAGAATGTACATTTTGTTCTTTCATGTATATATTACTGAACTGTTGTTTTTAACATTTTTTTTTTTTGCCCTTTTTACTGTGACATTCTTCCCCCCACTTTTCTTCAGACAATGCTTCAGCTGGAGCAGCATGATATGCTTGCTCACCTAACATACGAACAAAAGCAGAGAGAAAAAAGCTGAGCTAATGGACGACAATCTTAATGAAAGGAAGTAGCCTTTTTGACCTTTCTGGGTTGTTTATATTCACTTTCACTTTCACTCCGGTTGCAATCATTATCCACTCTCGCAGTTTCAAATCGTATGCACAAACCCTATTCACATTCGGAACATTACCTGACTTGCCAATGGAAGGTCGGTGCAATGTCTATCTATCCAATGAATATTGATGCATTTTTCCCGCGTAAACTCAAAAAACGGGTGAATCAGATTGAAAAGTCAAATCCAAATTAATTCATTTAACTCGTTTTCATCAATTTTCATGTAATAAAATTATATTGACTTATACCCGACTTATATCGCTAAAATTCTTTCATATTTAACTAAATCTAAAAAAATATCATACTCAAATTGAGGTAAAATCACGGAGTGAACGAGCGCAAAATGGAGTGAAGGAGAGAGAAAGAGAGTCGTTAATGTGAATTGAATCTAAGTAAATTGTTAACTTATTTATCACACATAGCCATATACAAAGGAACTTGACTCATATCAATAATATATAATAAATAATTTTGTTATAATTAATGCGGGTGGAAACTTCTACTTTGAGAAGGAAGCATTAAAGCATGCCAAAGGATATATTATATCCCAAGTTGTCCAAATCATTTGATCATCACATTAATCACTCCAGTTTTTTTTCAAAGTCTGGTGGGTCGTGTCCTGTCGAGATTCTAAATGCCGGACAAATGGGAATTTGATAATTGAAAATGTCAATGCAAACTACAATTAGAAAAAAAAATAACTCATGGGAAACGAAGTTTGTCAAAGAGAGAGGAATGGGAATATTGGGAATAGTATTCTCTTCCCATTAGGTCAATATTATTCTCGAAAATCGTATTGAAAAAAAAAATGTTAATTGAAACGAGGGAGGGGGCTGAGTCTCGATAAGTTATTTTAATGGAAACCCTAGTGGAGCATGACATTTCTGGATTTAAATAATTTACTATAGTCGTAGTATCCCTTAAAATGTGGAATAATTTGTGGGCGTGCCATATCTTTTGACCGAGAATGTGATGTCCAAAAGAGAGAGTAGAGAGAGAAACATTTCCAATAAGAAAAGAAGAGCAAATTAGTAATCATGCTTTCGAAATTGCTATAATTATGTTCCAAAAAACAGAATTTAAAAAAATAGAATGATTTGGGAACTACGTAGTTGTATTTACTGAGTGGGGAAGTCCCAAGCCCTTGAAAGAAAGCTGTCCCCAAAAAGGTTTGACTGAGAGATAAGATCAATTAACAATGTGATAATCTCTATTTGATGTTTGCTGGTGGGCTTCTTGGGATAAGCTGTGAACAACGTCCTTAAAGAGTTCGCATTGACAAAACTCACTTCCAATTCCAATATAAATTATTTAGTGTATTCATGTCAATTAGGTCACTCTCATCAAAATTTAGTGCACTATTTTAGTACAGGAAAAGTGTAAGAAAAGTTTTAAACCTATTATATCAGTGCCAATTTACTCGTAAACTTTTTAATAGTGTCAATTTAATCCTAAACTTTTTAACATGGTGCCGATTCAATCTTTTCGGCTAATTTTGATCGGATATTGCTGACGTGAACTCAGGTCGACTTACATGGCATAGCTGGCACTGACATTGATAACTTTTAATGATATTTTAATATTTTGTTCAATTTTTGTTTTCATTCCCTTCGTCTAGCTAGTTGGTAGACCTTGGCAACTGGGGCAATCAGCTAGGGGCTAGAGCTAGCGAGGTGTTGACCTTGCTGGATGGCCGAGAGGGCGCCCTCCCGTTGGGCTAGCGAGCCTTGCCCTTAGCGAGCCTTGCCCTCGCCGGATGGTCGAAAAGGCAGCCTTGCGAGCCTCGCCATCAATAGCTATGACCCGCGGCCATGGCAAGGGCTTGAGCCTCGCCTAGCCATGGTGACGTCTACCTCCTTGGCCTTGGCCTTTGGTCTGTTGCCAGAGGTTCGGTGATCAGCTAGAGGAAGGAGGAAAGGAATGGAAAAAAAAAGAAAAAGAAAAAGAAAAGAAAGAATGAAAAGGAAAAAAGGAAAAAAGAAAAAAAATATAAATAAATTCGAAAAATATTTAAATTTTATTAAAAATTATCGACGTTAGCACCGGCCATGCCACGTCGGTCGATTGGCATCCACGTCCGCAGTAACCGATCAAAATGAGCCGGAAGCACTTAATTGGCTCTAGATTAAAATGTTTATAATTAAATTGGTATTATAATATGGTTTAGAACTAAATTGACATCAATGCAATAGGTTTAGGAGTTTTTTTTTTATACTTTTCCCATTTTAATACATACGGTGTTCCTTTGTGATCTTCACTTGGTAACATTTGATGATCGAAGGATGCAGAGGTTGTTTGTTGATCTTGGTTTACTAAATTGAATCCGAATACATTTTGCGAATCGTGTGAGTGACCATTGTAAAACGTATGGATAAAAAGACCCAGATTGAGAAATCTCATGAGAAACTTTCTCTACTTTTATACATATTTAAATTACTTCTCTCTTTTATTTACTTAGCAAATCTCTTTTCTTTCTATCATCGAATGAAATTTCACCCCGTTGACAAAAAATAAATATTAAACGGATTCTTTTCGGTCCATTTATTTATGCTCTGGAAAGAGAGTATGTATCAAAACGTGCTTTCAAACTTTCTTTCCAAAGCGTAGGAGGTTGAGGTAAATATTTTAAGCTTCAATAATTGTGGAAATGATAAAGGTAAATTGAGATTAGACCCATTTTTCTGTTCAAGTAAACAAAAAATAGAAAGAAAGAGATGCCACTTGGAGTTGCCACGTGGCAGCAAGAGAACCGAGTTGCATGTGATGGAACGGGAGCTCGATTCAGAGGATCCTCCCGCGTCCCCATAACTGCCATAACTGCAAACTCCCCCCATTTCCAAATTCTCTCTCTCTCTGCCAAACCAAAGTTGAACAAAAGAGCACGTCTTGATGTCCAAACAATGCAGATTAGATTAGATTACCTCGTGTTTGATCATCGACATATGGATACTAATCAAAGGTCGGTGTTCTAATCTTCCTCTAAAGATCTCTTTATTTCATTGGGAATTCACCGATCATCTGTCATCGAACAATCCATGTCGTGGTTTTTTCCTTCTCTGCTACAAAATCCTGCATGTCTGTTCAAGCTCCAGGGAAAAAGTTCAATTTGATGGGATACGGAGAACTTCGCGCATTGCGAATCTCGTTTCTGGGTTTTGATCGGCATTTCGCAAGGATGTGTCAGATTGATCGCGGCATTTATGTTTCTTTGCCTGTGTTGCGCGTGATTCGCTGTTTACGTGCGTTTGCCCGCTCGGAAGAAACGTGAAATTTAAAATTGTTCTGCCTGTGGGGATGAGTCGCGATGAGAGAAGTGCATTGAGTTCTTGTTTCTTGAAAATCGTTGCTAGGCCGGGTGATCCGGGGATGTAGAATGGATCGAGCAAATACAAGAATTTGTTCCGAGATTTCGAAAGACCTGTTAAAAATTTTGGTTGATGTGTCTATTGGGGGATTCAATCTGATATTCCTCGTATACAGTTGGAAGGAAATTAACCAACGGAAGGGCTTATTTCTTAGCAGTGAATAACGTAGACACGGCACTCATTTTGATTGGATTCCTCGACATACAAGGTCAGACATAATAGTGTCTTGAACATTTGATAATGTTTGTTATTAGGTGGAATCTCCCAATGGTTCTACAGCTTTACAAGTGTATTTAGCATTTTTCACTTTTCTTCCTCAGGTGGAAGTTGGATCTCAGCTTCTCTCTGAGTTTGTAATTAAGATTTACTATTATGTGAACAATCTCAATACGATGTTTGATTGTGGTTACAAGTCGCAGTATATCGGAGGCCAAAGAGAGAAGTTTGTAAGGTATGAAATTTGAGAACTTTTTAAGTTTGCTCAATTGTTTTTGTACTCGAGTTTGCATTTCCATTGAGCAAGATCCAAGCCCAAATTATCGTAAAAATGGGGCTATATATCATTTGATAGAGTGATAAACTCGCTTTGGCTATATCTCAGGCATTGAAGTGAGAACTGGGGTGATGTTCTTTGATTTTTGTCATGTTGCCATTTGATTCAGAGCAATATGGTTCCTGTAGGTTGGATGATTTGGATTCTACGGTATCAATGCCATCTCATGCCGGTGGGATGAAAGGATATGGCTTCAATTTTGCTGGACTGCTCCGTACCGGTCGTGCGAGAAACAATGCGTCGAAATCATTCAGAGTAGGAGTGAAAAAGGGCTCGGAAGGACTTAGGGCATTTGGCAAATCAATTAGATTTGGGGTCAGCCGTGCGGTGTTCCCGGAAGATCTCAAAGTATCCGAGAAGAATATATTTGATCCCCAAGACAAGTCCCTTCAGTTCTGGAACAAACTCTTTGTCATATCATGCATTCTTGCGGTGTCCGTTGATCCCTTGTTTTTCTATCTTCCTGTGTTCAATACATCAAATTGCCTTGGCATAGATAAAGGTTTAGCAGCTTTAATTACGACGGTCAGGACAGTTCTTGATGTCTTTTACCTTTTCCGAATGGGTTTCCAGTTCCGCACTGCGTACATTGCACCATCGTCGCGAGTTTTTGGACGAGGTGAACTTGTGATTGATCCTGCACAGATAGCTATGCGCTATTTAAAGCGCTATTTCATTGTGGATCTGCTATCTGTTATACCAGCACCACAGGTTGGAGAAACTTCGAATTCTCAGTTACTAGTTTTTGTACTTTATCCGATTTCTTTTGTCATAAAGTTTCTAACTTCTCTCACCTTTAGTTTACCTTTGTATTTTCATTCAATCTTCACATCTCGTTTGTATTTTTGGTATAATTTCCTTCCGAAATTTGCTGGTGTTCTTTCATGATTTTTGTATCTCCCCACTTGGTTTGTATTATTAGTTAAAATGCATGGACATGATAAGCTTTGCGAACAAAAGAAAAAATTGGTGTCTTTCGTCTGAAAGATTTTGCAGCTGAAATTCATAAGTTGGAAAAGGGCATGTAAAAAATAAACCATTTGCCTCCCTCTTTTAACTTCTGTTCTTGCTTCCACTTCATTCATGATGTCTTTATATTGCAGTACAGTGAAAATGTGGGTTAATCCATATCTTTCACTACCCATGTTGATATCTTTGCTTCTAAAAGTTCGTTATGATTTGCTAGAAGGCAGTCTTTCCTTTCCTAAAATAGCACTTCCAATCTGTTCAGATTGTGGTGTGGAAATTTCTTCAGAAAGCAAAAGGTTCAGAAGTGCTGAATACCAAGCATGCACTGTTAAATCTAGTCTTCGTTCAATATATTCCAAGGTTTGTCCGCTTTATACCTCTCACATCGGAAGTCAAGAAGACAGCAGGTGTTTTCGCTGAAAGTGCTTGGGCTGGTGCAGCATATTATCTACTTTGGTACCTGCTAGCTAGTCATGTAAGATGGATTTCCTGCTGCGAAATTTTTACCCTCCACATCTAATCTGATGCAGATTATCAACTTGCATTCAAAATAATTCTAATGCATTCCTATAACATACTTATAGATTTGCTGTAAACTTCTGCAAAAAGTTGTCGAAAACAAAAAAAAAATGACAATTTCATTTCTTAAAGATCTATTTCTAATGACTTGATGATTTTATCTCTCAATGTTTGTCTGTTTACTGGAAAACAGCATAGGCTATTTATCCAATCTATGCTGCGTTCTCATACATTTGTGATGGACTTTTGCAGATATTCGGGGCTTTATGGTACTTACTTGCTGTGGAACGTAAGGACACATGCTGGCAGAAAGCCTGTGCTGAAACAAGACCCAAATGCGTGAAAGAATTTTTGTACTGTGGCAATAAGCATCTGCCAGGATACGAAGAGTGGAGAGCAATCATGGGAGATGTTCTCGGAAAATGCAACGTTGCGGATGAGAATTTGCCATTCAATTTTGGAATTTACACTCAAGCTATGTCTTCTGACATAGTCGCATCAAGGAACTTCTTCTCGAAATTCTTTTATTGTCTATGGTGGGGCCTGCAGAACTTGAGGTTTGCTTTCTGTTAAATGTTGGATATGATCTCCTAGTTTGCCTTTTGCAGTTGATAAATTTTTCCACTATAGTTGATCAGGACAGAGACAGCCATTTTATACACACAACTGTTGCCTTACTGCAGCATATCTTCACCAAAGCAAGAGTGTTCACTTTCGAAGCACTAAAGCTGAAGATTAGAATTTGACATCCTGATCTTATCTTTACAGTACACTCGGGCAGGGGCTCCAAACAAGCACATACACTGGCGAAGTCCTCTTCTCCATTGCGCTGGCAATTTCTGGCCTCATCCTCTTTGCACTTCTGATTGGAAATATGCAGGTATATAGGATTTTATATGATGAGTTGTTGCAGTCAGTATTTGCAAATGCATTACATGAACAACCATGGTTGTTTGAACTTTGATTGACTTTTAATTATTTTTTATATCTGGCACCTACTGTTACTGCCTTGTACAACACTGTTAGTGAAGCTACAACTAAGGTTGAACACTACATGATGATTGTAAGGAAGCAGAAGCATTAACTCTACCATCTGTAGAAGGGAGAAGGATACCTTTTTGTGCTGGTAATTAAGGGTAATGAGTAGACGGTGATACACTGTAGTTCTGATGTTGGAGTTACTATTATTACAACAGACCTACCTTCAGTCTCTGACTGTCCGTCTGGAGGAAATGAGGATAAAGAGGCGAGACTCTGAACAATGGATGCATCATCGGTTGCTTCCACAGGAGCTCCGAGAACGAGTTAGGCGTTACGATCAATACAAGTGGTTAGAAACACGTGGAGTAGATGAAGAGAGCTTGGTCCAGAGTCTACCGAAGGACCTGAGGAGGGACATCAAGAGGCATCTTTGTCTGAATTTGGTTAGAAGGGTAAGCAAACCCTTCATCATCCGTCTTCCTCATTTTTTTTAAGAGAAATGTTTTTGAGCAATCGCTAAACACGGGGTGAATGTAGGTTCCTCTATTTGCCAATATGGATGAGCGCTTACTTGATGCAATTTGCGAACGGCTAAAGCCGAGTTTGTACACCGAAAGTACATACATAGTGAGGGAGGAGGACCCGGTCAATGAGATGATGTTCATTATACGTGGACGACTGGAAAGCGTAACCACCGATGGTGGGAGGAGTGGATTTTATAACAGAGGATTACTGAAGGAAGGTGACTTCTGTGGAGAGGAACTTCTGACCTGGGCATTGGACCCTAAAGCAGGTTCCAATTTGCCTTCCTCGACTCGGACTGTGAGGGCTTTGACAGAGGTGGAGGCTTTTGCGTTGGAAGCAGAAGAGTTGAAGTTTGTTGCGAGTCAGTTTAGGCGACTCCACAGTAGACAGGTTCAACACACATTCCGCTTCTATTCACAGCAATGGAGGACTTGGGCTGCCTGCTTCATACAATCTGCATGGCGGCGTTATATGAGAAGGAAAAATGCTGAGCTTCGGCGTCTCGAAGAGGAAGAGGAGGAGGAAGACTACAGTGAAGATGACGACGACAATGAGAGGGCTTTAGTTGGTCAGAGTTTGTTTGGAGGTAATTCATCGACTTTTGCTGCAACAATACTCGCATCTCGCTTTGCAGCTAATGCTCTTCGGGGCCACAGACTGCGAAGTGTGTCAAGTTCCAAGGGGGTAGCGAAATTACAGAAGCCTCCAGAACCTGATTTTACGGTTTCTGATGCAGAGTAATGTTGCAAGTATCCTAGAAGATGGAAATAGCAATGTCGATTCGCTCATTAGGGTGGTTTAACCATGTAAATTGATCGCTACATCCAAGTGTAAATTTGGAGCTAGGGCAAGAATCTGATAGTGAAACACCTTATTACATATATGTTCACATAGAGATGCAGCTCCAGATGGGGTGTGAAAATGATTCCTGGGGGAGTATTTGATCATTGTATCGACGCAACAGAAATAATATGTCAGGCCATCTCCTGATAAAGATTAAAATTAGGTTTCACTTCAGTTGTTGATTTCTCGTGAGTCCAACACTTGCATCAAATTCTTAACCAAAAAAAGAAAAAACACTTGCATCAAATGACTAGTAAAGGGTGGCCTTTCGGCTCATTCATCTGAAATGGTAATCAGACATTTAAATTTGCATTTTGTGTTTCAGTACATACAACTTTTTGTTTCAGAACGACTTGAAAGGACCCGTCATCCAAAAGTTGTTCAGCCATAAAAAAACGATTGGGCACTGACGGGTCAAAAGAATCAAAGAAAATAAGCTAGGAAAGACCCCAAAAAAAGTTTGAAGAGTTGCAAAAAGTAGGATCATATGACATGCAATGCCCAATCCAGTTCGAGTCTATTTACCATTTACCTTCATCATTATAATACTAGTCAAACTTTCTGTTCCTGGAGCTCAACTACGCCATGCTGAGGAAACTTCCAACTCAACGTCTTCTTCCCACCAAGTAGCATTCTGCAATGCCAGATGACAAAGCTGTGGTGAACTTGAAATAAAATTTTCAATTGTCATCCAATAGTTCACATATTAATCTGCAATGCTAATTCTATGGACATACTCCCTGACTGATGGTTTGATTTAAAAGATGCAGTATCTAACATATGGAGGAGAAAAGGCTAAGGTGGATATTTAAATATTAGATCTATCACATTAGTCCAATTACAGCAAGATTCATTTCAGAAATAAGACGTGCTGCAACATGTCACTGCATGAAAAGAGGGCATGCAATAAGACATGGTCTATAGGAGAAGTAGGTACCCAAATGAGCATATTGAAATGAAACCCAAATCTAAGACATAATTGCATAAACAAAACATTAAATGAACAGTTCCTGCCAACTTTATCTAAAACACATAAAATGCATTTTGCCATGGACCGAAGATGCGCTTTGCCTCCTTTCAGTGAGAAGGGTAAACTGATATTATATCAATCAAGCAAAGCTCGGAAAGTTCATAATAACCTTGTAGCCTCTACGAAGAAATTCTAGTGAGCTTCCTTGCTCTTCTTGCAGTCCCAAGACCCTCAGTAGTTCTTCCTTGGTCTAAAGCACAACGAAGTTATCAGTCTAAAAGCATAGAACATGCATCAACCATCATAAAACTCAGGCTGCATGAGAAGAGCATATACTTCGCCTAGTGTAAAGCGTGTGGCACTCTCTGCCACACATGCATATGAACCATCTGCTTGCTTAAGCATCACCTGCCATGGCCCTGGAAAAGTTTGAACTTAATTAAGATGTATGCACCAATGCAGTGGCTGAAACAGCCACTAAAATTCATACATCCTGATTGACATTTATCTTTCCATCTAAAATTAGGGAAAACATGCAAGAGCCAGCAAGGTTATAGAGTTCTTTTGGTTCACAGCACACTCAAGAGTGTCTAAGACGAAAGAAATTGATGGTAAACTTCTTCTAAGAACCTCCTTTTTAGTTCCAAGCGTTAGCCCTTTGACTTCTTTCACATTAGCAAAATCGTTTTTTCCAGAGTTTAGGGAACATAAATTAGTACCATAGCCTTCATTTGATCCAACCACATTCTAATTAAAAATCATCATAATCTTCCTTTGTGGTTCTAACCTAAATCTGAAGAATTTTTTGGCTTCCCATAAATCCTTCACAAGATTGCAATAAACCATGCAAAAGAAAGCCTACTTATTGCATACCGGGATATTGGCGAAAGAGCGCTCCGCTGAAATTGATAATGTAAGGTGCTACTGCAACTGTCTTGAGTTATAAACGAAAATTTATATTCAGTCAAATATTATAAAACAACTAAAAAAGAATATGATGCACCAGCATAAAAGGAGTACCTTCGAGTAGTCTCTAGTTCTAATAAAGAACACAGGGGTGAACTGAGAAAGAAATCGGTAATGCAAATCTTTGCTTGGAAATCCCAGAAGGCCTAAGTCAGCTCTGCAAAAGTATATATTTCCATACTTAGAGATTGTTTGGCATTTCCAGTACCATAGTGCAATCAGGTTGACCTGTTTTTTTTTTTTTGGTCGAATCAGGTAGACCTTAAAAAGTATGATTTACCGCAGGGTTTCAAGTTCCAAATTGAATAAGAGTGATGGAGTTGACTTGGCAAATTGGCCCTGCAATATGAAATCAAGAGTTGCAACTCAGAATGATACAGAAGTAGCTCTTTCATCGAAACACTACTTGGGAAAGATAATACCAACTATGAATAT
Source organism: Syzygium aqueum (assembly GCA_031216185.1). Lineage (NCBI taxonomy): Eukaryota > Viridiplantae > Streptophyta > Magnoliopsida > Myrtales > Myrtaceae > Syzygium > Syzygium aqueum. Next base: position 28,591,574 of record CM062236.1, read on the forward strand.
CTTTGCTGTGATGCTACACATTCAAGCAATAGAGATTCCTAGTAAAATATACTAAACACTCCAGTTAAGGCTCCAATTATGGTTCTTAGGAAATTTACAAGATTATTTTCAAATAGGACAAATAGACAAAAAGATTCCTCTGATTATAATAAATACAGGTAATTAACGCATCAAAGCATGGAATATATTGGCCCAAGCTAGCCAGTACAGCGAATGATATAACTTCAATAGGATCTCATACCACATATTTTTCTATAACTGAAAGTTCACGAGTGCTGCAGTTCAGGAATATATATAGTGTTGGTGGTGCATCTGACTTCCAGCGACCTGCATTTGAAGGCATGAGGAGATTTTTAGCTGCAATAATTGATTCAGAAACTGTCGAAACTCTTGGAAAGCATCATTAAGGTCAAACAAGAGAAAGAAAATCTTTTGAAGCTCTTAAACAAATATTTACCCCTTATACGTAGTGGACACAGAAAAAGTAAGGGAACACAGGACTCGGAGCATTTTTGCTAGGACAGAAGTGAATTATCAGGGGTTAGTTTTGTCCTTTGCTAGCAAACAATCATAACATGCCGTAAGTTCTACCTTCATTTTCATCCTCATAGTCGAAATCCAGAGTGTTCCTCACGGACTTAAAGAATGTAGTGACAGGGCCGCTAGGTACATCATCCAAGGAAGCAACTGTTATGCCATCAATCTGACAGAGTAAATTAAACTGAGCGTGCAGAATAGTTTGCTGAATTGAACATCAAATGCTCCTGGCTCGAGAAGTATCCAACAACCATAGCTAGGTCAAAAATCCATCTGATCACCATGGTAAACAATTGTCTAATTCATGTCCATATATCCACCATTCAGCTATTTGATAACAACTTTTAGCTTCTTCATGTTAATTAATTCAATTTTCAGTTACTAATCATTAAATGAAGCTTCTTCTTCTATTGTCTTTCCATTCTTGGAGCTAATTTTTTTAGAATTGAGAAGTCCTTTCTTAAAATGAAAGATGGCCCTTAACCTATACTCAAAACTCTTTGAAATTGTTTTGGAACCAAAGTACCTCAAAAGAGCAAGCGTTTGATCCAACTGGAGCTAAACTTTCTTAGAATTGAGAACTTCTTCTTTAAGAGTGAACTATGGTCCTCAAGTTATGTTCCAAACTTTGTAAAGTCTTTTTAGAACCAAAATACACACATATGTAAGTAAATTTAATGATTTAAAGCTAAAGCCTCACAAAGTCAAGCATTTGATCCAATTGGAGCTGAAACTTTCTTAGGTAGGAATTCTTTTTAGAATGAACTATGACCTAAGCTTTGTTAAGTTTGTATCAAATTCAAACTGTACACAGCAGAAAGCAAATTAGATGATTTGGAAGCTCTAAACCTAACAAGATCAAACATTTAACCTAATTGAAGCTAAACTTTCTTAGAAGTCCCTTGACAAAAAAAAAAAACTTTCTTAGAAGTGAGATTTCTTCCTTTATAATCAACCATAGCTCTCAACTCGTTCTCCAAAGTTTGTGGAGCTCATTTTAAACCAAAAAAACACAGACTTATAAGTATAGGATGATTTGGAAGCTCTAAACCTGACAAGATCAAGTATGTGACCACTTGGAGCTTAACTTTCTTACAATTGAAAATTCTTCCTTTAGATTGGACAATGGTCCTCAACTTGTGCTTCAAACTTTATAATCTTCTTAGAGATTCAAAAAACAACCAGTTATAATTAAATTAGATGATTGAAATCTCTAAACCTTACAAGATTTAGCAATTTCTATTTACTTTTTTGTCCACTCTTCATATTGTTGTTCATTTTTCATCCAATCCATGTCCTACACCACTGACCAAGCATCCATGCTCTCTACCAGCCAAAAAGAGAGCATGTTCACTTCTCAAGAAGATGAAAACAATGGCACAATAAAAATGAGCACAGGATTCGCTGCAAACTAGGACAATGCAACAAGAAGAAAATTTACTCATTTATATGTTACCATATCGAGAGCTGTCTTAAAAAGCTGAGTGGCTCTACGTTTCTCTGGCTTGTCCGGGAAAACCTGAAGTTACATGAACTCTATAAGGTTCATTTTGTAACCGCTCAAAAGTGGAAATGTTGCTGGATAAGAGAGCTCATACTTACAATGCAAGCTCTGGTTTCCCTCTTCTCTTTAAGTTTCCTTACGATGGTCAATGCAAATTGAATGTTTGCTTCAATGTAGTCATCTGAAGAGCCCTTCACATATTTTGGTAGTTAGAAACAATTACGTATAGAAAGTAATGAGTAGTCTATGATTCATAAACTGTGGTGACTTAATTAGACAAAAGAGTAGAATCACTGATTGCATATCGATATTCACAAAACTTTCGGTTAGTCATCATTTAGTTTAGTGGCTTCAGTTCATAGATAATCTCACTTAATTTTCAGAAAATTAGAATCCAATAAGAATCCATACAAAGCTAAGAGAGAATGTCAAGTATGACTGATAGAGTAAAATGTCGCCCACAAGGTGATATTTAAAGCCTTCTTGAGTATAGAGGGGCAAAGAGGTACCTTAAAAGAAGACATATCGCTTGGCAAAGGTCTGCATAAGCATCAAATGAGACAGAAAAAGCAGAACTAAGTCAGAGGCCAATGTGAAACCTGTTTTGTTTCTAGAGTATGATGTGCGAAAACTTCAGAAATGGTATAAGACCATATTATCATTTCCCTTGGGATTCTCCAAATCTGATGAAAGCAGTGTCAATGGTAGACCCAGTATATCAAAATATCACCACAGAACAACAGACTACTAAGGCAAGCATATATCAAAGAGCGCTATGAAGTCGAGGAACAATAATCACATGAAGGATGAGCTTTTTGCCAGCTTGCTAAGAGATGCTCCCCCTTGTTTGCTCTTAAAATGGTCGGTCATAACTTCAACCATTTCACAAGAAGTTCATGCTTCCAACTTCATTTCTTTCTTTTTGTGCGGTTCAAGAGGACGACGAGGTGAAGTCACTGGCATGATTAACTCGCACAAAGATACCCATGCAGTAAGAAATTATTACCCGAACTTTTTCTACTAGACCAAGTCAATAACGTATAGAATTTAAAAGACATGTTTTGACGCAAATCACGTACAGTCAGTGATTCAGTCCAACACATTTTAGAATGAATCTATACTGTAGTTCTTCATGAATACACCTGTAATCAACCCAAAAGTGGCACTTCTTTCCAAATCAACCAAAAGAAATAACACTGGATACCAGGCTTGAAACCGCTGAGAGAAGCACAACAGTAGCATGTAAACATGGCCAGCAACTCAATCCTATCCTAAATCAGCAAACTTGCATCAACCCCATTGCTTCAAAATCAATGGCATAATCACAATTCGCGATCAACGATAAGACCAACAGAAAAAAAGGGGGGAAAAAGAAACTTACGGGAACTCAATCTCCAATCGGGTCTTGCCATCTTCGAGAGCGAAAGCGAGGGACTCCGCCGCATCGGCGACCAGAACCTCGTACGACTTGGGCTTGTAGAGGGCGACACCCCTCTTGGGGTCGGAGCTCGAAGGCGGCGGCGTCGGCGGCGGCGACGACGGCGCCGCAGCGGCGGCAGGAGGAGCTCGTTCTTTGCTGTTGGCGCATCGGACTCGCTTCGGAGAGAAGCGAGAGCGGGCGGAGGCACGGGAGAGCGGAGGAGGAGGAGGGCGGCGGGGAGAGATGGCGGGGGGCGGTGGTGGCGGTGGCGGGTGGTGGAGAGACGGGGGAGCGGGAGGGAGGGACGAGATGGCCATGAGGAGGAGGGAGGGCATGGCCACACAATCCAGGAAGCTCAGTGCGCGGAGTGAACGAGAGAGGACGCCATGGCCAAAGGCGGTGTGTGGTTGGACGCGCGTGGCTTTAGATTATACGACAACGATAAGGATTAACGAACATGAAATGTCTTTTTAACCGAATTAACCGATTTTCACGTCAAAATAGAATGGCAACAAATCCATGCTTTTCCCTTTTTGGTTTTTCTTTTGAGGTAGAAGAGAGGATTACAGCAGTAGAGCCAAATGCAAAATCCTCGGGAGTCTCGGACACACCTTGCCCTCCTGTTCGCCCGGCCATCGGCCCGCTCGTTAGCCTCCCCGGTAGAACGCGGCGGATTTTCCGTCCCCCGAGATTCATGACCGATGTCCTGCTGTTTCACGAGAATGTTAATCGGTTTAAGAGCCAGCGATGTTCAGATTCCCGGAGGATCCGACGATGTCGATGGCACCCGATTCGAGTTTCAATATTAGAGAGACATTGCAAGATAAGGCCGGTTCGATCCCCTCTTTCGAGGGCCACGACTTTGGCCATTATAATGGAGGCATAGCCCAGACCACGAGCAAACCCTCGACCCACCACTCTCCTTTGCTGCAACAAATTCTGCAGCTTTACAAAGGGTTGAAGAACTCAACTGGCACGATTAACTTGCAGATACTACAAAGCCATAAGGAAGATTACACTTCGCGGAGTCTCGGTCAACTTACAAACCTCCTTGGACCTAGTATTATAGTGAATTACGAAAGGATTGTTGCAGACCAATTGGCTACATATACAGCCTATGCCAGACCTCAGAAGCTATGGGGCAACTGTTGCGATATGTGCTATGTGCTCCTTGATTCTGGAGCCTGGTGACCCAGACCGCATGTCCGGTCCATCCCCGTTCCTCTGCCAACAAGAATGCACTCTGCAGCAATCCCGTTATGAAGACATTTCCAAACTAAGTGCTTATTATCTTAGTGTAGCTTCCAATTTCCAAATCCGTTTCCAACCTTTCTCATCCCCTGCTGATTCTTGCCTAGTATCTGCGATCTCATAAGCTGACTTTAGCGAGAAGTCCCCAGTCCTAGACTCGTTCCAGCGGTCTGTCTCCGTATCGTCTGGATGATACCATGAGGGCACCCTCTAAACGGTGCTAAGGATGTGTCATATAATCACTCACTTTCTTGCTCAGCACATCCTCTGGAGTTGGCCATTTATCACTCTGAACAGGGGCCCCATTCCCGTCCGATTTCGGTTACAGTTTGATACCACGCGAAGGCTCAAAATGATCAAGTTTACCTCCATTCAGGAGACTGGTAGTGCTCGAACTAGATATGCATTCCATGATAAGTTTCCATCCAAATGTCCGGGAACTTACAGGCAATTAGCGTATTTCCGATAAACTCCCAGTCAAGCCTATCGTAAGCTTTCTCAAGGCTGGTTTTCATAGCCACATGATAATCAAAGCCACTTGACAATTTAATCACAAAAAATTTGATTAGTCACTCGAATAAGGTGTCGGTAGATGACTTGCAAACCATCAAAAAAGTTGGCAGTGTTATAAAAGTGTCAGTACTTATCAACAAGTTATCCGGGAATCACGGGACCGACGATTCCTTTTTACCAACAACTTTATCGACGCTCAATCCAGAGAGATTTTTCATTAATCATAAGTTAGCATGCATTGCTATTATTTGGAGCACAACATAAACACAGCCAAGGGATTAAAACTCCCAAGGCAATTATTTTCCGTGTGTCCTCCTATAAGGCCACAGCTTATATTGGTCATTCAGCGAACGCATAATCCTCGTACCTAATCCTACAGGCCACAAGCTGGACTTGAGCCCCGATAGCATTTGGACATCGATGAACTACTGTTTGATGAGCATGGTGCATGCAATTGTTGCAGGCGGGTTGTGAGAACTTCCAGTAACAGGCTCCGTGTCCATAGACAGTCTGCCCGCTGTCCAGACGCCGGTTGTAATAGTCATAGCCTGTCCTAAACGTTTCCTGAACAAGATCTCCCAAAGCCTCAACCACTAGATCAATACTTGGTCGACGGTACGTACGTTTGAACACTACATATACTGTACATCGTGGTCGTGTTCGTAAGACCTCTCACAGTATTGCAAATGCACAGGAGCCAAGTTAATATTAGCTATGATTCTCTGAAACGTCGCCATGCAACGAGTCTTCGATTGAAATTTTCCTCAAGACTCTTTGTTTCTTCAAACTTGTAGTGTGGCTCAAAAGTCCTTGAGCGTTGGTACACATATTTATGTCTTCATCTTTCAGATTTCTTGGCTATCCTCGTCAAATTTCATCTTGAGCTACACTTCATTCCATGTAAAGACGACTCTATGTTTACCAACCCACCCCCTGAAAATCTCTCATGATCCTCAGTGCGATCGAAACCAATTTGGTCTACAATGTCTTGACTTGAGTGTCTTTTGAGATTAAGCCAAGAGAGTGCTTGTAGGAAGTCAACTTTCTTGATGAAATCAATCGATATATCTCATGATATGTGGCGTTCTTTGTATCGGCAATCAAAACTTATTTAGGACTCACTTGGAATAATTAAAAGATTTAGGACAAAATTGATAAAAGTGTAATATATTTAGGACTTTATGGATAATTTTTCCCAATCCCCTATATCGGCTTCATGTATTTAAGATTTTACTTTTTTCAACAAAATGTGAACCCAAAACCTCAACGAGATGAATGAATTCCCTGGTTATTTAAGGCAACATTCTTATTGGTAAATCCAGAACGACAACTAAATGATTCCTCTTTCTTCAGGCAATCTCTGGACCATTGAGAAAGTATTCCCCAGACAGACTTCGATGTATTCATGTTCACTTTTGACAGCACTCGTGAATCCCCCATTCATGTAAAGTGTAGAGAAGAACAAAACAAGAAATGAAGAACACCATCAAATTGACATTTGGTCATTATATGGCATTTAGTACCATGATGTGTCTTTGCTCAGCCATCACTTTTTGCTGCAGCTTTTTGCTTTACTTCTCTTTCGTGGTTTCCGATGTATGTAGACGCTGCATGGTTAGTGGATGTGTGATGTGGAACGCATCTCTTTTATGGGCATAACTATTTCAACGAGAATCTTGCAGTGCTAAAGCAAAGCCACAGCCTAAAGCCACTCAGCAGTGACCAGATCTTTTGCTGAAAATTATTGAGTCCCATTCCCGAAAAGATCAGTCTTCTCTTTGTCAGCTGATGCTTACCCATCTAGGAAAACGGATTGATAGGACTATGCATCTGCCTCTCTGTGTTTTTGTTAAGCAAGCTTAGTTTACCCTTGAAGAATTTAGAGAGCGCCATCATTGAGATTGGCTTTTGAGTTTCGGCTCGATTTGATCAAGACTCAACTCAAGTTGGTTGGTGTGCGAAATGACTGTGCATATGAAAATTTGGAGATTCAGGGACTCGTCCTTATATGTCCAGCTAAACCTATTTGAAATGTTCTATCCTTTCTATCATAGACATATGTTATATAGATCAAACCGTGGTACCAAGTATCTGATTTGTTTCATTCTTGGTAATCTTATTATGAACGAAAACTTCGTGCATGTGTATAAAAATATAGATGGTGAACAATTAAATATGAAATCATCCTGATGCTTTTGTATATCTTGTGATGGAAAATAAATAAGCTCTCTAAATTCTCCAAAATCCATCCTTTTTCTATGCACATGCAAGCACCTATTGCCTCATCTTACTGTAATAAAGTGAAAGAATTAAGGGTTAATATCATGAAAAATTCCAAACTAATACATTTGTGATAAATTTACCCTAAACTAATTTTTTATTACAAAAAATCATAAATTAGTATACTTGTGACAAATTTATCTCAAACTAATTTTTTTACCACCAAAAATCCCAAACTGATATACTTGTAATAAATTTATCCTCTGTTAAATTGAATTAATATCATGAAAAATTATAAATTAGTAAATATGTGACAAATAGAGAGGTAAAACCCTAAACTTGTACACTTGTTAACTGTCACGTGTCATTTAACTTAAAAATTTAATGGTAAAATTTAATCGAGAGTAATTTTATTACAGCAATATTAATTTCAGATTTTTTATGATCAAAAAATTAATTTAAAGTTTTTTTTTGTGGTATTATTCCTTATAATTAGTTCCGTGAGTAACACCTGGGAGTGCAAACGATCAACTTGTCCGGATATGGGCCCACGTGATTACGTGGCAATACCGGAGGAGTCCACGGTGGCAAGAAAAATGGGGCACACCCGACGGTCAGAGAGACAGAGACTTCAGCTTGCTTCTGCAACCAACGCTCGTGTTTATGTAACTGCCTCTCTCTGTCTCTCTCTCTTTCTCTGCCTCTGCAAAGTCTTCGTCGTCTCCGTCCCCTCTTCTTCCTCCTCCTCTAGGCGCTTCAATGGACCTGCTGCACCTCATCTGCCCTGCCTCTCCATCCGTACGCTTTCGCGTTTCCTCCTCCTTTTTCTTTCGCCTTCTGCATGCGCGCACGGGAAAGGTTTCCTGCTTGTTTCGTTCTTGGTTTTTTTTTTTGTTTGATTCGCAAGCACGTCTTTTTCCAACCGCTGGGGTGTTTTCCCTCGAAGGGTTCTCTTTTTGTGTCCTTAAGGTCGTGCGTTAGAGGTAAAGTTCCAGTATTGGTGGCTGGGGAGGGAGGAAATGAATTCAGACGCTCTGCTCCGATCGTGTGGTGTGTGCGGTTACGTTCTGGTTTTGGTTGCTGAAGATACCGAGGTGCGCAAAGGGTCTGAGTACCACAGCACTTGTCCATCACACCCGCGTTAAAATAATGAATACAGAGCAAATGTTGTGTTTCGTCAGATATTTTACATGTCGCCTTTGCTACCGGGAAAAATAGCGCTATGAGCTCATACCAATTCAGTGTTTGCACGTGGATTTAAATGTGGGAAACCATCAGTAGTACCTGTGCTGTTACTCAAAAGTCAAAACACAGAATCAGCTGGGAACCATCTTTTTAAAACAATCCTCGAACTTTTGTATAAGGTTACTATCCATCCTCGGATTGTTTCCGGTGACGAATTTATTAGGAGGGGACGCAAGGCTTTTTATTTTGCGGTCGAACTTAAAATCAAGTCAATTTTCAGGATGATGTTACTTCTGTACTTTTCATTTGATTTGAAAAAGTCCCTAGACAATGTGAAAGGAGGCATGAAGCATTGCTGCTACCACCTCTCTTCAGCCTCTCTCTCTCTCTCTCTCTCTCTCTCTCTCTCTCTGCACGCGCGCATGCCTGTTCACATTCAGGTTTCAAATCCGAAGTTGTCACCAACACTAACCGTGGTGGCGATTATGGCTATTAGAAATAATCATGGAGCAATTTCAGTTTCAGAATTCTAACATCAGTGGCAATTGGCTGCCACGATTAGAGTTTCTAAACTCTTAGTAGTGTTGGATGAGGTGGCTGACACTCACTCAGCCTTTAGCCCCGGTGGTTGGGCAATGGCACCTCTACCTTCTTAACTTTCGATTGTTGCTGTTGTGGTGCCTTCTTGGCACCATATGTGACCTGGAGGCAATGGAAAGTGACCCATGGATCCTGTTTGTCCAAGTTAGCATTTTGGAGTCCACGTCGGCCTCCTGATGAACTAACAGAAGGAGAATGGTGAAACCCTTGAAAGAAACTTAAAAAAATTTCCCATATAAATGAAAGTTTTGCTACAAAATTGAATTTTGAGTAAGAGTACATTAGCTTCTTCTCATTTGCCCTCAAATATTTCTTGAGAGTGGATATAACCTCATGGTACTTGCTGTGATATTTCATTTGGATGATTAATGGTAAGCAGAAATTGTGGACACATTTGTTTCTTCTGGTGTTTTTGGCCCATTCTTTGTGGATGTGAGTAATCTAATGATTGATATTGAAGTAGTTCATGCATCACTAAGTTAACAGAGCATCTGTTTTGTTTTTTTTTTTTTTTTGGTGGATTTTGATGATTGAACGCTCTGTTTTTGGTTTTTCAGGTGTGGGATGGAAATATATTGTCCGAGTGCTTCAGTAATATATATCCTTTAAATTTGATACCTTGTCTTTTCCGGTTCAAATGGAATAGTATGCAGTACTTTTTTTGCATTTGCTTCTCCTTAATTGTGTTCACGGTTTTGGCATTTGGAGGGAATGTAGTTACCATTTTCATGATTGCCATGCTAGGCATTACAAACAAGAGCAAGCAGAGAACTTGGAGGGTAGGTTCTGGTTCTACATGAATCACTTCAACCAAGAGGTTGTATTATATAATGCTGTTTACTTGTATGTTGATGTGTGTTCAACTACTGATGTTTAGTCAGATCAGAATCATGATGAACAGGGAGGTTCACCGGTCCACTAAACGTTTAAATTTATGTGTTGGACATATAACACCTGTGCGTGCATGAATTCTTAACCTTCCTAAAATTGCACTGTGGAAGTTATAAATGTGTTTTGACCAGTTTGATCAGAATCAAATCACAGATGCATGTTCTACTCAGCTAAGCTAATCATTCAGCTTTTCTCTCCATCATATTTTGTCTGTGGCTTCCATGACTTCAATTTCTCTATCATGTGGTAAAAGTGGACATCTCCATGGGGATTTATAGACTGCGAAATCTCTCATTATTTTTTTTTCTCTTGGCAAGTTTATCATCTTAAAACTCATCTAGTTTACTACTTGTCCTGCTTCCCCCCACTTTGCAGATATTCCAGCACAGTCCTAAAGATCTTCCGGTTTATAGATCTTAAAACTTGCTTCATCACTCTTGCACAATCGGTGCAGAAAATACATCCAATGTTGCATCACTCTGTCTCTAACCCGCAGCCCACTCCCATCCATGAGTGGCTTTCTCTTATATCTCTGTATCATGTCAACTCAAGGATTTGTCTCTCTTGTGGATGTGCCGCTTGACTTTTGTCTTTTTTTATTTGCACTCGCTAGTCTTCTAATCGCAGTTAACCCATTGTACTTGATGCATATAAATCAAACATTCAACACAATTTATTCTTTAATTCACTTTTCTTTTGACGGTCTCAAATCATCAGTGTGTATTGTCTAATATACAAGTTCATGTGTTATGAATTGAACTCAGATGAACTTTTTCGAAAAAGGAGTTTTCTTTGTGCTTCCAATCATTGGAGCAAGCCTCTCATTTCTGGACGTGGCTTTCCTGCTGAACACTGCTTATCACAGAGGCTTGGTTGCGTACCATTCATGGCTTTTCAAATGTTCAAGGTTTGCAGTCTGGGTGAGTTTCTTAGCTTTATATGTGAGTTTTACCTGATCGAATATGGCGGCATTTCCTAGATATATCTTCTATAACTCTCTTCTTTCTACTTTGCAGGCGCTAATAATACTGGCCTTGAAGTGCCCCTGTGGTTCCTCCATATTTTGTAACAGGGTTCTGTGTTTCTGGTGGGCAATAAAGCCATTGTTCATGATCCCCAATCTGCAGGCAACTTTTCGCTCGTTGGAGGTGACATTGCTCCTTGTGAAAATTTTTCTTATCATTATGTGTTGGTATATTCAGTTGCTGTATCAGCAGCGTATTATTTTGGTTCATGTTGTGGTTGCCAGTTGCAATGTGCCTGCTCAAATGCGACAGTGTCTGATTTATTTTCATTTGGCAATCTGAGGCTTGAATTTCTAGATCCTAATTTGCGGGAGGGTTAATTTTTTGCTTAATTCATAAGTTTACCTTAATAGATAAGTTTTTGTTTCCCAAGATGGTACTGACATAACTTCGTGTGTATGGTACAAGATTAAGATTACACATTATGTTTTAAAGAGTTGCATTTTGAACAGGTACTAGTGTGCCTAAATGAGAGCTGCATGTTTTTGTTCGATGTTATGCTTGGGGTTTCGCTCAACATTATCAGGGTGAAAAGAGCATCTTCGAAGAGCCGGTACTATCTGGACCTTTGTGACTTTCCAGTTATTTTCTTCTGTGGACCAAAATTATACCGGAACAGCATCATATTTGCTTCGCGTGCAACTGCTGATCTCTCATCTGTCCAGCATGGTTTGTCAAAATTTTCAGTCAAATTGTGATGGTAGTGAAAATGCAGGGTTGCAGAGTGATACTACTGATGTACTGGTCTAATTACAAGTCAGGCAGAGTGTTTCTCCACTCAATGCATTTGGAATGCAAAAGTTGTTTGACTAGCAATTGACATGTCAAATATGGCTAATAAGTAAATTATGATTTGGGAATACACATGATTGAATGTAACAATAACTCTGACAATGGGAGAAATATCTTTAATATTAAATTCTCTTGGCTTTGTCATTTTATATCTCCAATGAGGTACTTAGCATGTATTTTGATCACGCTTTCGAGTTTGAACTGCTAATATTGATATGTCTATCTCCTAGTATTGGGATTCTGGATAACTTTATGTGAAGGTATAAATTGTAGGCAGTTGGAAGAATCACTTCTTTCCTTAAATGAGGATGAAGAGGAAAATTCTCATATGGACTCGGTAAGTTGTTCGGTGACCCCTATCTGTCAGGTTTGTGTTCCGTTCGATTTTCTACATAGTGAAAATTCTTTGATTATGAATATCCTGTTCTTGGGATCTGGGAAGTGATTTTTCTAGTTCACAAATTTTCTAGTGTCAATGTGCTTTCACTTTCCACAGCTAAAGGCTGGTGGCATGTTTTCTAATTCATCTTGTAGTAATATCTCGTATGTGAAATAGATGACAAACTAGGCATGAGACGAAATCAGAACGTAAGTCGTTGTTGATATGTCAGTGAAGCTATTTGAGGACCATTAGTTGATTGGATTTGTGATTGTAGATAGTGGATTAGAAGGTAAAATTACCTTTGCCAATTTGAACTTAAGGATATTTACGAATACATCTATTCTCACATTCTATACAGGGTAAGCACTCAAGAAGCTGTAGCTATGCACCAGGGTCATTACTGAAACGATTGCTTCCCTCCAAAATAAATGCACAGAGAACAATACAAATGTGTTTGGGCTTGTTATCCTATTATTAAAGTGAGAAAAAAAAAGAAGCTTTCTTGGAAACTAATTGATTGTTTATGTTGATATGATTTATCTTGGTACCATGAGCCAATTAGAGTTATGTTTTTTAAAAGGGGATTAGAACTTGAAACTACCTTTGCTGATTTGAACTGAAGGATAACTGAGGGAATTATTCACAGGCACTTGATGTGATGTTATTTCCATTATATGCACAGTAGAAGCTGTGGCTTTGTATCTCCAGTTTTGTTGCACGGTAATCGACCATTTTTATAAGAATTAATGAATTATTACTAGGATACTCTTAGATGAGGATATGGTGGGGAAGAATGACTAGGTTTTGCGTTATATATCAAGTCAAAATGATTATACCTGCTGAAGGTTCTAATTCCAATTTTGGGCTGTGGGCATGTTATGCCGATTACTTGTTTTCCTGATTTCTTTCGACCTGCAATATTTCTATCTTGACAAAAGTAAAACCATTTTTGAGTCTCAAAACCTGGTCAAGTTGGCTACTTGAGTCATGGGTAGTTGAAGCTATAGATATGAGTGAGCTTTATAGGATTACGCTTTGAAAATTGATCTCACTTATTTATATCAGAACAACGGCAACGGCAGATTGACCGGTATGCTTGAAGTAGAGTCATCTTTTGCCATTGCATGATGTATACCAGTATTTGAGTTGCTAAAAACAAATCAAGAGGCCTCGTTTTAGTAGGTTGTTCAGATTTTACAATATTGTTACCATTGTTTGGGGACAGTTTTTGTTAGACTGTGGATTGTTGACTATCTGCTCATTCATTTTCCTCCCCCAAATGTATGGCAATAACATCTGTATGAAGACGAATAGCTTTAATGACTTCTGTTTCTATCTTTAAAAGATTTGGAATGGTGCAAATGGGACCTTTTTCTAACACCCTCTATTTGTTTAATTTGCTTGTGAAAGGGCACTGCAGAGAGTTACTGGGATCTTGTGACTTTCAAATCTATTGCTAAAGTGATGAATCGCGGTGTAATAAAGCAACTTGACTTTGAAGATTTGCTTTCGCTACCTTCCGATATGGATCCTTCTTCCTGTCATGATACATTGTTCAGCTGTTGGCAAGATCAGTGGAACTGTAACCCTCTTGAGCCATCTTTGTTCAAAGCGCTTTGCTGTGCCTATGGGTGGTTTTACGTTCATTTAGGATTATTGAAGGTAATATATTATAGTTCCTTCCCCAATCTGATGCATATATCGCTACAAAAATTTGTATTGTAATAGTGACCTCATCATTCGTTAAGATTGATGCTGCCTTTTCTGGTCTCCTGAAATAGTTTGTTTGGTTGAGGCATCTATCAGGATCTGACTGACAGAACCTCATAAAAGACCCATGACCTATGGAGTCTTCATATTCCATGGCCACCCATAACAGAACCAGACAAGCAAATTGAGCACCAAATGAGCATTCAAGACACTTGGAAAAGGTGGCCTGCTATTAGATTAGGCCCATCATGTCATGCGATCCACTACTGATAATAGTTGAACTAAATGCTTCAGAAACCTTTGCAGACTGCCTTTTCTTCATCTAGCATTGTTTAACTATTTTTAACAAATGACAAGGCTCACAGCTATTTGAATGTACAGTTGTTGATGATTTGTTTACTCCAGGCAATCCCTGACTCTCCCACAATGATTTGTTCACAAGTATTGTGAACATTGTGTTTGCTTCACATGTTGATCCTCTGTCTCTTGTTCTGTTAAAAACTGATATGAATAGCAATTTGACTGTCAAGAGACTAAAGCTTAGGATATGGACTTTTGGGGACTGAAAATTTGATGGCTGGCTCTTGATGTCTCAGTATATTGGTTTTTCTATGATTCTATTATCCTTTAGAGCGGACAAGGATGCATATGCTGTCTTCTTTTCTCGCTACGCATCATCGTTTTCAAATGTGTAACTTGTAGTCTTTTGGAGCAAGTGCTTTGTCATTTGCTTTCCTTTTCTCTATGTTTGTTCGCTCTGAATAACTTAGAATGTGCTCCAGGTGGTTAATGATTTGCTTGGGTTTGCTGCGCCCTTGCTGCTCAACAAGTTGATTCGATCCCTTCAAAGAGGTTATGCCTTGATAATCCTTTTCTCTAAAATGAATGTCTTAATAATCTATGCATAATTGTTTTCCCTAAAGGATCATTGCACGATCAATACAAAAGGATGCTGAAATACTAAATATTGATGGCTTTGACAAGATATTGAGAATGAATGCAGCTAATGGTTTTCAAGCTCTGGCAGGTGCTAATTCTGGAGATTTAGTTGTTCATACGTAGACTGAAATTAATGATGCAGCTTATAAGGGGATCGAATTTCCCCTTGGCACAGAAAGAAATAAAGTGACCATTGTAGTTTGGTTTAGGGTAGAGTGAAGTATGCACTGAGCATATACGACATGGCGTTAAATTTCTATGATGCCTGTTTCTGTTTATTATCTTTTTAGGTATTAGTTGTTGCTTCCTCATGTAGTTCTTGTTATACATAGTCCTATTGATCCTTATTAGAAAATCCTCCAGCATAGCTTGTCTTCCCAATTAATCTGCTTTCCCTTGTTGCTGTTGGCCTGAAAGCATCTGGACTTTGTAGTTCATAGCATGCCAAGTACAGATTAACCTATCTTTAGACTGATTACTTTCAATATAATAACATATCGATCGTAATTTGACCAGATTTTGTTTCTCTTTCCAGGTTCTGGTAATGTGGATGGCTATGTGTTTGCTATAGCCTTAGGCCTCACATCTATTGTCAAGTAATTTTCCCCCTTTTGAGTTCAATGATAAGCTATTTCTTAATTCCTTTAATTGAAAAAATACCAAGTTCTATGTCCATGTTTAGTAAAAACTTATAATATTCAACACTTAGTCATATGCAATTCCTAAACAAAAATTTTGTTTCCATTATCAGCACATAAAGTTATCAACACTTACTTATTTTCTCACTTATTTTGTCAACATTATCACACAAGCACATTGAGTGCCTTAGATCATTATAGACTTGTAGACACTAACAACTTTTAAAAGTCACCATAAATTTTTTCATAATTTTCTATGAACTAAAATGATTTTTCATTTTTCCGGGAAACTTGGAAATGGCTTTTCATCAACTTCTAATATTATTGCAATGACTAACTAATGGTTGAAGCTAATTTTTACAAGCTACCATAGTGCTATTCAGCTTATGACTGTACCGCACCCCCTATTTATGAATCTAATAATATTGTTTCGCAATTGCAAGTATTTTTAGCTAATCTTTACAAAAGATATCAAGAATTGTATGCCTGACGCAGTGTAAAATTCTCTACACGTTCTGGATGTGGTATCAAGTTATTGGATTGGGTGAATGTTTGTCTTGGATGTTGCAGATCCTTTCTTGACACACAATATACCTTTCATCTTGCAAAGCTGAAGCTGAAGCTACGATCCAGTATCATGACTGTCATCTATAAAAAGGTAAGTGTTCCCCTTTATAGGCTTCTTGCTTATGAGTTACATTTTGTCAAACCTCAAATCAATTGGGTTTGGCATCATGCATTTGGATACGCACTCCAATCTCTTAAGGGACAAGCTCTTAGTGTGTTGTTTATTGCACGTTATTGTGCCTATGTCTGATTTTCATAGGTTGCTCTAGTTCTTCAAGTGGCCTTCAGTTTATGTTGTAGCATTTTTTCTTGAGCTCTACCCATTTATTTGTTTCATGTTCAATAAGTACTCATCATCATATTTGATGTGTCTTCTGGAAAAGGGATGAGAACAAACAGATACGGATGATGTTAAGCCCAATTAACCTTTTTAATTTTATATACTAGTGTTGTAGATTGCTGTAGTCCTGATACGCTGTTAGTATGACTATCCAACCTTTTCATTTATATATTCAGTGTCTCACCGTTAGCCTGGCAGAGCAAGCACAATTTTCTAGTGGAGAAATTCAGACGTTCATGTCTATAGATGCTGATCGAACTGTCAACTTGTGCAACAGTTTCCATGATATGTGGAGGTAATAATATCTCATTCTTTAGTCATGATGTAGAATTCTTCAATAAATATTGTTGAAGTATGGATACTTTTTTTTTTTAGAAATATAGAAACTTTCATGGTGGTTTTTTTTTTTCCTCCAGTTATTTTCAGGTAAATTGTATCCAATGTTTTTCCCTCATTTTCCTAGAAAGAACCCTATACATCAAGATTTCTAATTCGTGGAAAAGTTTGCAGTTGATGGTAATTGAGTTTAAAAGTGGTTGATAGGTTGACTTTCGTAAATGTTTATATTTTGGAGACATATTTTGAAGGTACTATAGTGGATTGACTTGGATGACCTAATTTACAAAATAAATACTTTATGGTACATGGATCTTTGTGAAGTGTAAAGTAAGTTTACTTATTTTTAGTCTACTTATTATTCTAACTATTGGTTGGTATTGTGAAAGATGTCCTCCACTTTTAATTAATTTGATGATTTGTTATAATTAAGGTATTCAAGGAAATTTGGTGTTTAGCAATTTCTACGAAGCGGATAGTGCAAGGTGTAAAGCATACGATAGCATTGTATTGGATCTTCGGCCTATGTCATTGTAATCTCCAAATAATGCTAATTCTCTTACTATTCCAGCTTGCCCTTGCAAATAGGAGTGGCTTTATATTTATTATACACACAAGTCAAATTTGCTTTTGCTGCTGGAGTCGCAATAACTGTGCTGTTAATACCAGGTATGACTTAAGTCAATGACTATGCTGTCAGAGAGTTATCTATTTTATAAGTGGAAATTTTCAGTCTCCGCGGTTCAATACATCTGTAAACATAAAATGTAAATATTTTCTTTTGTTAATTCCTCTTATCCCTGAATGTCCTTTTACAGTGAATAAGTGGATTTCAACTTTGATTGCTGCTGCTACACAGAACATGATGAAACAAAAGGATGAAAGGTACGTGTATTAAGGACTGCAGTCTTGTTATTTTTCAAAACAGGGATTCTTTTCAAAAGGCTTTGTTTCTAAACATAAAAATAAAAAAACTAGCTACAATTGATTAAATAAAGCAATGGAGTCACTTATTAAAGGTGTTTTCTAATTTCTATGACTCCATAAACCTAAATTAGGTTAAGAATGTAAATGTTTTGCCTACGATTAGGTAACATGACAACATTTACGTGGATATGTTTAAATCAAATAAGAATGTTGGGTTGCCAAGCAGTCCACCAGTTTTATTGGTCAGGTATGTACGAATACCGAAAGTTGGATCAATTTACTTGGATCATGGTTCCCCAGGGGCTTTAGCGATCCTGGTAACTTCCGGGGGCACTTCAGCTGACTATTTCTGTTTGAAAACAAGAAAGGAATATGCCCTTGATCACTATCCATTCTACACCAATTATGTTGCATCATACCAGTTATACATTGCCTGATAAGATTCTTAGAAGTAATAATACTCCACTAGATGGTGCCAAACCATATTTGAACATCAGATAGTTGTCAGATATTGCTCTTTGCAAAATTGTAGAGAACTGGTGACATTTAAGTTGATTTTTTGAAGTCTCGAACTTCCTTATTACATTGAATAGCCCAGGAATGTTGATCTATGTTCTGCGCCCATGTTCATATTGAGAAACAGTGGGATATTGATGACTCTAGATAGTCAACCAACTGTGCGATCCCATGAGTTTTGGCAGGATTAGGAGAACAGGCGAACTTTTGTCTCATATTCGCACTCTGAAAATGTATGGATGGGAGCTTATTTTCTCAAATTGGTTATTGGAGACGAGATCCTCAGAAGTTAAGCATTTAAAGGTATGAGATTGTTTTACATTGCTGGTTCCCTGATACTCATTAAATTAATTGCATTTTGACACAGTGAAATGCTGATGTGATGCTTTTTTTCCAGACACGGAAGTACTTGGATGCATGGTGTGTGTTCTTTTGGGCGACCACACCCACTCTTTTCTCTTTATTCACGTTTGGTCTTTACACATTAATGGGACATCAGCTTGATGCTGCAACGGTAAAGTAACCATCAAAGTTAAAACAATAGTTTCAAAGACATCTTGATACGCATATATTTACATATGTGCTATACCTGGTTCATTGTCATCTATGCATTTGGATATACTGGTAGGCTCTTTACTTGCTGTTCAAGAGGTTAAATCATTGAACCTTTGTTGCAGGTCTTCACTTGTCTTGCTCTGTTTAATACATTGATCTCTCCACTTAACTCATTCCCTTGGGTCATTAATGGACTGATTGATGTGAGTCTTTCATGTGCTTAGCTTCTTGGTGATAACTCCTTCACTGTGATTAAAGTTCTCTTACTGGTATACTTTCTCTCCTAAATTGTTTTAGGCCTTCATATCCACCAATCGGTTGAGTAGGTTCCTTCGCTGTTCTGAGCACCAATATGAACAATGTGCAGTGGGTTCTTCCTCATTGGTTTCTGGGAGCACTAAGTCTCAGTTAAGCTCTGACAGTATGGCAGTTGCAATGTATGATGCTTGTTGTAATTGGTCAAGCAGCAATACACAACAGCTGAGTCCGGTAATAGATCACATCACCCTAGCCATTCCAAAGGGTTCACTTGTTGCAGTAATTGGAGAGGTGAGATTTCTTAATGACATACTTGGCCTTTCCTAAGATTCTCATGTTAACGGGTCGAGATTTCTTTTTTATTAAAGTGGCATGTGGTGGATATACTTTCATGAATCAATCAATGGTATGAATGTAATCTACCGTAAGTAGAATTGTTAACTTGGTGATGAGATTGAAGATATATAGGGACTGAACAATCTTAATATTCGAAAATAAGGACGTGTTGCGAAAAAGATAAGGATGATTGGATGGTTGCTGCTGCTATGGTCTGCTCTCACTTATTTCTTAGGGTGAATGAGATCTCTGGCTCTTGGTCTAGATTCTACACTAGGAGACTACATAAGGTTGTAGGTGTACAATCATGTAAGTGGCATGTGGTGGATACACTTTCATGAATCAATCAATGGTAGGAATGTAATCTACTGTAAGTAGAATTGTTAACTTAGTGATGAGATTGGAGGAAGATATATAGGGACTGAACAATCTTCATATTCGAAAATAAGGATGCATTGCAAAAAAGATGAGGATGATTGGATGGTTGCTGCTGCTATGATCTGCTCTCACTTATTTCTTAGTGTGAATGAGATCTCTGGCTCTTGGTCTAGATTCTACACTAGGAGACATAAGGTTTTGCGTGTAGAATCATTGTGATTGGGTCATAAAAAGAATCGATGGAATTAGATAATGTAACATATAACGATGTCAAACATTGTTGACCGACTTTGCATATACTCAGTATATCCTTCATTAGTTCTACAGCTGTGAAACATCAAATTTTTGTGTACTTCTAGTCTATCCTCCATCTGAGATCTGACTGCTTTCAGGTCGGTTCGGGTAAATCATCCCTGTTAAATGCGATGTTGGGAGAGATGCGACTCATTCATGGATCAATTAGTTCAATTGGTTCTGTGGCATATGTACCACAGGTTTGTATTTTCTTCTTGCTGTGAGTATGCTTTTCTAAACTCAGCAGTACATGTCATTCTGACATTGGCAGTGGTGGAAGTGCAGGTTCCATGGATCATGTCAGGAACATTGTGTGAGAATGTACTGTTTGGGAAAAAATATGATTCGAAGAGGTTGGCTCTACAAATGAGTAGAAATTAATTCTCTTTGATCTTTTCAGTTTGTAATTGGAAAAATTCTACTTTTCATCCCTGTATTTTCATGCTTTTTTAATAAGTCCTAGTACTTTTAATATGCCTAAATAGTCTTACTTATACAAATTTTCTAATCAAGTCCCTCCAACCCATCCGGCCAAGTCCATTTGGCCTGGCAATTGGACGACATTGCTGTGTGACATGGATAAATTTTCTCCAATGTGGACATCCATGTGGGCATCCCCATTGGCTAAATTTATCTATGTGGCACTCCGGCACTGTCTATGTTGGCTAAATTTTTCCATAGTTATCTGAATATTTTATTCAAATTATACTTCGGCATCATTTGACGGCCACGTCTGCTGAATTTGATCAGATTTATTGTCAAAGAGACTTAATAAGAAAATTTATGAAAGTGGAAGGACTATATAGATAAATTAAAATATAGGGACTTGATTAGAAAAGGCATGAATATACAGCGACAAAAAGTAGAATATTTTTGCTTTATAGTTGTTCATTATTCTGCTGCTTCGTGTGTCATTTTTCCCAGTTTTTTCAGCAATTCTTTTTTCTGGGCAGATACTCTGATACTTTACAAGCATGTGCACTGGATGTTGATATCTCTCTGATGGCTGGAGGTGACATGGCTTATATTGGAGAAAAAGGAATCAACTTATCTGGGGGACAGAGAGCACGTCTTGCCTTGGCTAGGTCCTGCCTGCTACTGTCGTTTTTCTTTGATGGGACAATCAACTCATGATATTATATATGTGGCAGGGCTATATACGGCGGCTCTGACATCTTGATGCTTGATGATGTCCTGAGTGCAGTCGATTCTCAAGTTGCTCAATGGATTTTAAATCATGCAATTCTGGGACCTCTTACAGAGCAAAATACTCGTGTTCTTTGTACACACAACGCTCAGGTTAATTTTATGGAGTACTTGCATTAAGTTAAAACTTTTATTCTGCTTGAATAGCTTGGGCAAAATGTTACAAGAAAATGCATACCGTTGAGATGATATGATAGTAAGCTTGTCCAAAAGTATATAGTTCAGGATTAGATGACCTTCAGATGCTTGGCAACTGGTGGTTGCTGTTCGACCAAAAAAACAAAAACTGGTGGTTGCTGAAGCAAGCTACAGTACAAATATTGTTTCTGAAATTTAGAGCCACGAGCAAGCTATAGTACAAACATTCTTTTTTGCTTCTTTTGTTACAATAAATCTTTTCTTCAGCGCCACCTTATCTCCTTGCATTTGAACAGATTGGGAAACGATCTCATCAGTAGTACCATTACCCAATTGTTTTCCTGCATTAATATAAGCATACGGCATATTAATGATACTGACACGTGACAAAAGGGTTTATCTCCTTTTATTTGACCTAACTAATTGAGTACCTATTATTAATTGAGAACTAAGATGGGGTAATGGCCCTCTAGCATGCCACTGGTGGGAGGAGGGAAGGCATCTCAGTTTAGGAAATATTTCGTGTATGTGATTTAAGTGAGTTTGCCAATGGTATAGGGATATTCTCAGCGTGACATGCTAAATCTAGTCAAGGTGGTTCAATTAATAAGTTTAAACAATTATAAATTTCTATTTTCGTTAAAACTAGGTGGGCTTTCTTCACTTCTCAAAAGTTTTTGAGTTTTTCAACCAGTTCATGCTGAGGTCTTTCATTCTGCAGCAGTGAAGCAAAGTGATTCTTTTTATCTAGTTGGTGCTTTTGGGGGTCATAAGTATATTCAGTCCTTGGGTGTCATAAGATAGTTATGCCTGTATTCGATCACCATTATGTTCTGCCAGTTCTTTGTCTTGCCAATGCCAAGTACACTTTGCCGAGAAAGCTAAAGGAGAGGAAGGTCCTAGTTTGCTTTAGAGCTGTGCCACGTGAACTGACTGTTATCAGATGCTAGGACGCTGTCCTGAGCGCCTCATCCCCTTGAGTTCCAATGTCAAAAAGATTTTATGATCTGCCACATTTTTTCTAGGGGCTCTTCTGTGATGACTAATTTGGGCAAATCTTTCTTTGTTTAGACTTGGAGTTGTTTTGACTCCACATTAACCGTTTTTATCATTTCTTTTCTGAACTTAACAGTAGACAAATACGAGGCCCATCATAGAAAAACCTCCTCACTGCTCCTTCTGCCGTTTGACAGGCAATATCTCTTGTTGACATGGTAGTTGTGGTGGACAAAGGGTGCGTAAGGTGGGTTGGAAGTCCAGCTGATTTGACAATTTCACAATATTCGTCTTTCTTTTCCACAATGACACGAAATACATCGCTTGAAAGCCATGACCAAGAACAAAAGATTCTTTCTATGAGAGCCAACGAGGACATTCAACAGGACAATGGTTCTCAATTAATTGCTGGGGAGGTGCAAGAGATTATTGAAGAAGAGGAAAGAAAAGAAGGCAAAGTTGAATTTGCAGTATACAGGTGGGTCATATTTGTTGTTGCTTGACATTTTACTCCAGGGGGATGCTTTTTTTCTTTTTTCTTTTTTCTTTTTACTTAAGCAGATTCTACAACATATTTTTGAAACTTATGTGATTTTTTATAATTTCCACATTGTTGCCATTGTGGCAGAAATTATGCTGCATTTTCAGGTTGGCTTGTTGCAGTAATCATATTCCTTTCGGCAATTTCAATGCAAGCCTCACGTAACGGAAACGATCTATGGCTCTCCTACTGGGTTGATACAACAAAAGGAGGCATTGAGTCAGCATCCTCTACATCCTTTTACCTGGTCAGAGTTATTCCGTTTGTCTTGTTGCCAATTACAAACATTTATTTTTATACTTGATCATAAAAATTGGTTTGAAATACTGTACTCAAAAGTGATCCAGCAAAATAGATTAATTGAAGGATTTCTACTCTCCGTATTTTGGGTAAAATTGTTGTTACAACAATCATCATCGTCCTCTGCAGAGGGCATACCAGGTTTGGAATTACCGTAAAATGTTCAGTTGTCTCCCAAAAGGTTAATTCTCTTTGTAGAAAGTGTTATTTCTGCAAGTTACACGGGTATCTCAACCTGGTCACAGGGATCAGATGATGTTGAAGCGCATCACTAAGGCATAGCATGTTACTGAGAGAATTTCATTTTCCTTTTCTTTTATGGGATTGAGGCAGGTTGTTCTCTTCATCTTTTGTATTATAAATTCGATTCTCACACTAGTACGAGCTTTCTCATTTGCATATGGCGGGTTGAGAGCTGCCGTAAGGGTGCATGAAATTCTACTTCAAAGAATAATTGATGCACCTGTAAAGTTCTTCAACCAGACACCCAGTGGAAGAATACTTAATAGGTCAGGGTAACTTCCTTTGATTCTCCCAGTTCTGTTGTTTTCTTTATTTTGTGATGATATCTTCTGGTGCAGATTTTCTTCAGACCTCTATACAATTGATGACTCTCTTCCATTTATCCTCAATATCCTTCTAGCAAATTTTGTCGGTCTTCTGGGTATTGCAGTCATTTTATCGTATGTCCAGGTAGTTTTTGAGACCTTATATTGTAAATTTTTCTTGCTTTTTCCCACTTGCCCTTCTGAGATATATTCCGGTGTTAATGCATTTATGCAGATCTTCTTCTTGTTTATGTTATTGCCCTTCTGGTACATGTACAGCAAGCTACAGGTACACGCTACTAAAAAATATTGGTTATTCTGCGGGCAGGATTTAAATTGTTCGTTATGAATTATATTGCTGATGATTCTCAGAAGTCGATTAATTAGTGCATCTGAAGAACACGAGAGCTTTCACTGTATATATCATTTTAAGATGTTCCATAATAGGACATTGAATAGGTTTAGCATATGAAGAAACCTGCACCCTTGCATGTTCTTACTTCATTGTGATTAATGGTTTGGGTCATATTCTAGCTGGCTGGTAATGGGAGATTTTGGAATATTCGAGATGAGTTACACTCATTGAGAAAAAGTATTTTATCCAGAGAGAGAGACAGAGAGAGAGGAAACGCAGTTTACATCTCTACTTATGCACATTGAAGAAAGATTGCACAGGTGGATTAAAGATAACTTTTTCCACGTCATGTCAAGATGCACAAAATCAATTTCAAAATATAGGTATGACAGATTTTGCGAAAACACACTAATAAAAGCAATAGCACCGAATTCATTGGATGATGCCTTGAAGCAACCATTAGCATTCCTATTCTGTTGACCTTTCATTTGTAAGTTAATGCTGTCTCTCTTCTTTTTTTGCGGGTGGGAGGTGTTCAAGCAGTTGATTTTTTCTTTAACATGGTTACCTGTGAATTACTGGAAGGTCTCCGTTACCTACCCACTAACTACATGAGAACTGTAAAACACACAAGCGTAGATCTTTATGCATACTGCTTTATATAGTTTCCAGAGCAGGGATGTTTATGGAAACAAACAAAAAAGAGCAATTACCCCGACATATGACTTTGTAGCTCTCTTTTAACTTAGAAGTTCCACAGCTCTTTTACAGATCCACTTCCAGGGAGTTAAGAAGGCTAGACAGCGTTACTCGTTCTCCTATCTATGCATCTTTCACTGAGACTCTCGATGGATCATCAACTATACGTGCATTCAACTCTCAGGTAGACATTGGTTATTCTCATCAGATCCTTTTTATAGCAGAATATTTCTATCTTCAAAAGACATGGATGATTTATTACAGTATTGCTGCTTAAAGGATATTACTAATTGCAGACCGTGATTTGTCTGTTCTCCGGTTGTAAAACTTTGATGATTTGATGGTAGATTCAGGTAATTAAGAAACTAGTTGAGCAGTTTGAGCACTGTAGAAGAGACAGTTATCTTTAATTGGATAGCTTAGTATCAACTTAAAGTGTATACAAAGAACCAAGTCTTACTATGGTGAGGAAAATCACCGAATCTTTCTGAAATCAAATGCCTACAATGTGAGTAGGACTTCATCGTCCATGAGAATATGTCCTTAACTACTGATTTGTGTGGATATTTTGCTTGTGCTATTTACAGTCTTTGTACTAATATTGGCATCACTGGTTGTTGGACAGAATTTCTTTTTCACCAGATTCACTGATCAAATAGTGCTATATCAGCGGACTTCTCTCTCTGAGTTAACAGCAAGCTTATGGCTTTCCCTGCGCCTACAGGTATATCCGGAGTCAATACACATTTTACGTCAATGGGACTACTTTTCTTCATGTTTTGACTTCACGAAATGTCGAATTTGTCAAAGTCTGATGCATAAGTAATTTTCAACTCTCTTTGGTGCTTTAACAATAAATAAGGGATGCTTGCATCTGTCTACATTTATGGACTAATGTTTCTCTATCAGTTGTTGGCAGCATTTATAATCTCATTCGTTGCAGTCATGTCTGTTGTTGGATCTCGAGGCTTCTTACCTATCAACTTTGGTACTCCTGGGCTGGTACATGTTTTGTTCCTTTCATCCAATTTATTTCTGCCTCATGTGACCTTAGCGACTATGTTTTTCTTTTCTCCTCCAAATTGAGACTGGCGATACAATTGAAGCTCAGAAGAGTATGTAGTAAGAATGGCAATTGACTTACTTTCACAGGTGGGGTTGGCCCTCTCCTATGCAGCCCCAATGGTGTCTCTGCTTGGTAGTTTTTTGACAAGCTTCACAGAAACGGAAAAAGAGATGGTTTCGATTGAGAGAACTCTTCAAGTACAAATCTGAGTGGAAGACATATTTTTGTTTATTTCTTTCCATACCACACTTACTTTCTGCAAATTCTTGTAGTATATGGACATCCCTCAAGAGCAACTTGGTGGGCACCCGCCACTGGATTTAGATTGGCCTTCTCAAGGATTGATAGAATTTCAGCATGTCACTATGAGATACATGCCTTCCTTGCCAGCTGCATTGAATGATGTCACATTTACCATTCCTGGGGGGATGCAGGTTATACTCATACTTTGTATGTTATCTTGTTATGCCTAAAGATTACTATAATCTGGTCAATGTATGTGATGGACGATAGTGTCTTGTAAGATGTGCCTAATCTGCTGTACATTCATTCAGGTTGGAATTGTTGGAAGAACTGGTGCCGGAAAATCCAGCGTCTTGAATGCCCTCTTCCGCCTCAATGGCCTCTGTGGAGGCCATATTTTGGTGGATCGCATTGATATAAACCACATTCCTGCTAGAGATCTTCGGTCCCGCTTCGCCATTGTTCCTCAGAGTCCATTCTTATTCGAAGGATCTTTGAGGTGTCACTTAAAAATGTGTTTTGATACGTTACCAATTCCTGCTTTCTATTCTATTTGCTGAAATCAACAGCTCCATTCCTGCTTCCTTAAAACTCAATTACTCACATTAAGGTCCTTCACTTTGATATCTAATGCTGGCTCCTTTTTTGTGATATTTGTAGGGATAATATGGATCCATACCGGGTCACTGATGACCTAAAAATATGGAATGCACTGGAGAAGTGCCATATGAAAGAGGAAGTGGAAGTAGCAGGTGGGCTCGATATTCATGTGAAGGAATCTGGTGTAACATTTTCTATCGGGCAAAGGCAACTTCTTTGTCTTGCACGCGCACTTCTGAAGTCTTCGAAGGTCCCTAACACTCGACACTTTCTCTTTGTCCCCTTTCTATTTCTCTTTCAGTCGGTGCAAGTATGCTGAAAATCAAACTTTTCAGGTGCTCTGTTTGGATGAGTGTACAGCAAGCGTAGATACCCGAACAGCTTCAATACTACAGAACACGATATCTAATGAATGCCGAGGCATGACTGTGATCACCATTGCCCACCGTATTTCGACGGTGCTAGATATGGACAACATCCTTGTTCTCGACCATGGGACGCTGGTATGTTTCTTGTTACTCCCCATATCCTGATAAGAGACCTTTAGATCTACTTATTCGTGTAAATGATTTCAGAAGAAACTTGATTACTATTCTTCAACAATTTGTTACGCATAAGAGTATTTAAAAGTATTTATTTCAGACCGGCATAGTTGTCTGAGTCCTCTGATTTTCGATCTGGCTTAATTGTGTACCTCATTGTCCATTTTAGGTTGAACAAGGAAACCCTCATGTTCTTCTGGAAGACATGTCCTCAAGATTCTCAAGTTTTGCGAAAGCTTCTACAATGTGAAATCTGATTTCTACTTTACAACTTCAGCAGCTTGACACCATCATGCACACGGGTACAACTTCCAGTTTCCATCATGAAAGATCAACCTCGAGTGAATTCTTGTTCTTATTCCATGACTTTGAGCAAGACTTTTGAAGACTTCTCAGTGCTCCTATATTAGCCAATACGATTAACAAAGATGCTCTGTTGGGCAAGTCCGGGGTTCCCTTATTCATTCATCGTCGTCAACAAAATCTGGAAACTGATTTTCTTTTTCCATTTTAGCAACTCTCACAGTATGGACCCGATTAGCAAAGTTCTACTAGTCAATCTAGAAAGGGAGGAGTCAGTCGTTCTGCTATTGATCACAGGCAAGCCTTCCGCAAGCTAAAGCCCTCACTACCTGTAATTGACAAAAGTAATGTCGATAGTTAACTTATCTCATAATCAATATTCTGAAACAAGTAACTCTTTTTTTGAAGTTAGTATAACCAATTTAAAGCAATTCAACTAGATTAGTTCTTTTTTGGGTCTCTGATTGTGTTCTGCAGTCAGCAATGGTGCGACGTGTTGTAATCAGCAATGATGGATCTTTGATGAGCTTTCTACCATCAAACCTACTGATTCAGTCTAGACATGCTACGGACCAGAGAATGGTATAGAATCAAAGCGAAGGATTGTTTTGGTGCCTCCGCTACCATGTTAGTAAAGCATCTGATGTATCGTAAAAAAATTGCATGCATATGAAGTGAAGAGTCACTGCATGCATAGAGGCATAGAGTTGTTGAGTATCTAAAGTTGTGTTTGTTGGACCACAGAGAATATGATAATCAAATTTTCAGATCTTTGAATGGTTGGGACGTATCAAGACTGGAGATTTATCCTGTGGATTGGAATAAAAGCTTTGAAACTGATGGCTAGGGTGGTTTTGATAAAGCCAGAGGCCTTCCTCATCCTTTTGGCTTTGTTTTTTCATTGTATTTGATGCCATATCATTGGTGGCTCTGGCGTTTTTCCAGTAAATTTAGGAATGCTGTCCTCGGAGTGCTTTGGTCTTGCGCTTGAGAGCATCAAGAAAAGTAATAAGATTTGCCTCCAGCATTGACGGGAAGAAGTCTAATAATGCCACATTAACAGGATCGGCTTACACAGATGCAAAATACATCAGTCTAAGAACTAATGTGACAAAAGGAACTTGTTGGCACCTAACTAGAGATATACGCGAGTTCTCCGCGTCACTTCGCGGACTGATTTTGCATATCACTAGAATCAGATATCTATCCCTATCTATGGATAACCTCCTGATATAGCCATTAATGTAACAGAAGAAGGAACTGATCTTGTGAAAACATAGCAAATTCACAATGGTCTTCCATCATTGTAGTGTGCTGTGGTCACCTGGCACCTGGGCAGGATGCTAGGCATTTCCAGGGACAGAACTTGTCCTCTTATCTAGCAGGGAAAAATCAAATAGAAAGGAAAGGCAAAAAAAAAAGAAAAAACAGATTCAGTCAAGAAAGATGTGCTCATCAAATAAGACAACAGAACATATTCAGTCAATAACGCAGGAGGTTCCTACCTAGACAAAAGCAGGTAACTGGCCAATGATTTTACCGGGGGGTGCATGTGCAGCCCCGTCTGATTCAACTTTTGTTGAAGCAAAATCTTTCATGCCTGCCTCATATTGCTCTTGTGGTCCTGAGCATCCATGAGAGGCAAAGGTTAGGGCATTTCGACACTTGTTACTTGCAAAGCACATAAAGTTGCCACCTGGCTCTATTCTTGAGAGACTCTCGTTTGCTGAAGCCCCATTTCTTTTGAACCCTGTTCCTTTGTTTGATTGGCTTATTTTAGCTCCTTGGCCGAAAGGGCACGGCCCTTTTTCCTCCCCTTGTAGATTTAATGTGTGTGGGATGGGAATTTGGACCAAGCTCCATTATTCTTTGCATACCCTATGCTAGTGTTTTCTAAAGGACTTCATCTTTTGTGTAGGATTCATAGTCATTGGCAGATTATTACTTAGGTGACATGTGAATTGCGCAGCTTTATTCAGTGGAGCACTGTTAGAGCATATAATATTGGATGGTTACAATCCCAAGTCACTCACACGCGCTCTTTCTCTTTCACCCCTATTCCTCGTGAGTCTAAATCCCCATTTATTCTTCGAAAAAATAAATAATTTGGAGAATATATCCCTAAAAACGATAACTTGTATCACCTAAGATGATTAGTCAACGGAAAATATTTTCATCATCGACGATAATTTATGTCTAAATATTTTCCCGGATAATAAAAATGTCTTTTACTAGTTCATTTTTTGTAAGCAACACAAACACCCATTTTAGTAAACATTTGTTCATTTGCGGAGTTCGAGCTAACCCGATAAGAATGAGATTTTTGTAATACCGATGTACTCGACTTTCCATAAATAGCATGGCTATAAAACCATGAAAGGGTTTGCATGATTTGGTGCATGCCCTTCGATTTTGAATAATGCATCCTCACTTTTATTATTATATGGTCCTCCCCACATGGGACATTCTTTTTGGGTATTTCAAACTCCAAAGTGATTGAAGCCTCTACACAGACCTCAAAAGCGGATTGATTGGTTTTGGAACTGCGTATCTCTGGACATTGGACAACACTTTAATGAATTGAGAATATCATGGAGCGTATTTCCTTAAAATAAGCAAACACGCTAGTACGGAGAGACTTTTAGGCAAAGCAATTTTTTAATGGAAATATCTTTCTATTCAAAACAAACAATTTTTCGCCGTAACTTTCGCTTTATATAAAGCAAAATAAGAGGGCCGGCATCAACGCCCGTATTGCGAAAAAGTTTTCTTTCACGAGTCATTTTAGTGAACGTTGTGCCCACTTTCAATATAAAACGTTATGAATTTCTTACAAGGCACACCGTCGTATCAAATAAATTATGCGCATGATCCGATAGAACATACGTTGAGTGATTGGTGGTGGTGCTGCAACATGAAAGTTTTGATTTTGCATTTCCTGAATACAGGATGCACATGTCAGGGTCCTAAAGAATAATGCACAACTGTAGCTTTTGTGCTTAGTGAGAACGTGTCACTTGTCTAGCCAACAGGTCATGATGTCCCCTTGATGATTGCTCCAAGGAAAATGATGTTATCCAGCGATGAAGCCCGGAAAATGAGGTGATCTAACTTGGGGACATCTTCTCGTTGAGATTAATGGATGATCCTGGGGGGACGTGAAAACAACATTGGAAAGTGAAGAGCGTTCATGAAGTGAGGTTTTGTTCGGGGATACCAATCAGTCATGAATTCGGCGTCAATTCAGTCTTAAATTTCTAAATTTTACAAATTTAATTTTAAATATTTACGTGAAATTTCAAGAAAAAAATATCCAAAAAATTCTAAATATATTACATTTATATCAATTCAGTCATAAATATTTTAATTTAACAAATTTATTTATAAATCTTTTGTGTTTGTACCAATTGAGTCCATCCATCAATTTTGATTGAAAATCACTGATATGGACGCGTATGTGGCACGACCGACGGCCGGCATTAACGTGGACATGCTTTAATAATATTTTGATTTTTACATTGTTATGGCTTTTTTTCTTTTTGGGTTGAGGATTGGCAAGGGTCGCCAGCCGACCCACGCAAACCACAAGCCAAGCCCTCGCCTAGGCAGCAAGGGTCAAGCCACTACTAGAGGCCACCGAATCTATGCTCGTATGAAGCGTGTTCAATTTGTGCCCGTCGTATCCATATTGCAAGCATTGCCGAGGAAGGCTTCTCAAAGGTGTAGGCTCCACGTTCTGCGTCTTCCGTTGGAAAGAATAGTCCGGCTTGGGCCTCCCCGCTTGTGGCGAGGGCTCGACCCTCTCAGCCAGGCGAGGACCGCCCTCACCAGATCTAGCAAAGGCTTGGCAGCCCTCTCCCATGGCCTGCCCTTTGCCCAAAAAAAAATAAAGAGAAGAAAAGAAAAAATAAAAAAAATCATAACAAAGTTTATAAATTTAAAATAATATTAAAATATGTTCACGTCAACGTCAATCACGCCACGTAAAACGGTCAAAGTCCATGTTGGTGATTTCTAGCCAAAATTGGCCGGATAGACTGAATTAGTACCAATATATAAATATTAGGACTAAATTGGTTAAATTAAAATATTTGGGTTTGAATTGATACCAATACAATAGGTTTAGATCTTCTTTGTTGTTTTTCCGAAAATTTAATGCAATCCTTCCGACCAATCTTCGCCAAAAATCACTAACGTATGGCGATCTAGTCATTGCCAACCGTCCTACATAGCACACCACCACGTCAACGATTAATATTGAAATTTTGTGCAAATGTTGAGGACTAAATTTGTAAATTTGAAAAATTTAGAACTTAATTGGCATCCGTACATTAGATTTAGGAATGATTTGACAACTCTTTTCCATTTAAGTTTGAGTTATCCTACCACATTTTAATGAAAACTATAGCATGATGGTTCATGTGTATAAACTTTAGAAGTGTTTAGAACATGCATGGATTGCCAATGGCTTTGATTCAAGGAGGACCTTTTCTTTCCAATTCGCAAAACGAGCACTTCCTTCTCCCTACATTAAAAAGCGCCTATGATTAGATCAGCCATACTAAATTGATGACAGTTCTCAAAAAACATAGGATTCATAGAAAATTTGACATAATATCACAGAGAAAATTGCGATAGTCCACGTATTACTATCATACAAGAAGTTTTCTCGTCATAAGAAAATTCACGACAAAAAAAAAACAGAGAGAAAGTCAAACGTCTCGAGGGTCAACAAAGAGTACTGGGGATTGACCCTTGGACGTGTGAACCCAATCCAAACCCCCACATTTTTGGACGAGTTCCTCCTGAAGGAGCTTGATGCACCATACGTCTTCCGACCACGAAAATCTCTTCCAATGAGGGATCGCTGCCTTGACCGGGTCCTCCGGCCCCACCTCGGCGACCACGGCACCGCACCCGGCGTTGTCCTTCGCCATGTTGTGTGCGAAATCGCAGAGCGACTTCATCAGGCTCGGCCCGTGTTCCCCCGTCATGTACAAACCATACAGAAAGTAGAACCCGAATCGCTTGAACACGTCGGGGAACGAAGGTATCCTCAGCCACGGCATGCACGAGTCCAGCATTCTGCTCCCGGCGCAACACGCGTGCACGAACCCCGAAGCACGCTTCACTCGGAGGTTATACACTCCCTTGGTGTTCCACACGCTCATGACGGCGAAACTCGACGGCGGCAATGTCCCCGACTCTGGATCCCATGCGCGGGCTAACTCCTTGGGGATCGCCACAAAAGTGCCCAAACTGAGGGCGTGCGTGACAATCTCGTCCATGTCCGCGGGGAAGAAGTCGGAGCTGGCGAGGACGTGCTGATACATCGACTCGGCAAGCCTCGGGGCGATCCGGACAATGGAGACGTCCGGGCCTGGCGGCTCACGGTGAGCGTGGACAGGTCGCACCAGCAGGGTCAGGGTGCGGAACTTGGTGAAGTCGCATTTGGTGGTGAAGAGTTTGAGGGAGGGTGTGTTGGTGGCATCCGTGGCCATGTAGGCGTAATCCGCACCGTGCCGCTTGCACCATCTCTCTATTTCTTGGACCAGTCTTGTGGCAATGCCATGCCTCCTTCAAAAGAGCAAACACCAAAGCGATACATTGTTCTTATTAGTAAATGACACTTCGAGTTCTATGTATGTTTCGTATGATATGGAGGAACATTGCTTCCTCTTTACAGCTTAATCTAATCTTTGGGTGGGAATATGGAACAGTGTCTCTTATTCTAATGTTGACTTGACGGGCATTGCGATCGCTCCGAAAGACGACACGTGTGCCAACTGAACCGTCGAATTTTTCTTTATAAAGCTATCAAAAGAACTCGAACAAGCAGCTAAGGCAACTGAACACCATAGAAGCCATGTGAGCGCATAGAGAGACCCTCAGCGTCCACACTTCGCAACGCGATCGGACTTGACTCGTGATTCCGGCGACAAAGAGGCGAACGTCTTGACATGAGACGCATCTTTAGCACCACAACAAAGCGACACACATGCATGCCCCCCAAACCAACCATCGTCATTACGATTGAAGAAGCAGAAGAAGAAGAAGAGGTGGAAGAAGGAGGAGAAAACCTGTGAGAAAGAGAAACCCTGAGCCCCAGAACATTAGCAGCCGTCACATAATCTGATGATGACGACGATGGGTTATTGTTGTTCCCTCTAATTTTCACTCTCTTTATACACCCTCTGATCACCCCAACTATTTCTCCACCCTCTCCCCACTCCGCAACCTGCACAGTTTTGCGAAAATAAACCCTTATGAATATCGTAATCCCTTGTCACATGCGATATCGTCGACGTACAACCTCTATGTCTATATACGAAATAAATACAACTAGATTGAAAGATGGTGCGCGAGAGCGAGGGAGGGAGAACGATATACCAGCATGACATGCAATGGGAAGCTGCGGACGCGACAGAGGGGGTCGCCCAAGAGGTCGGTCACCAGAATTGCCTTCTTCTTCTTCTTCATCCTCTTCGCCTTCTTCTTGTTGTCTGGTCCCGATCTCTGTCCCGTAACTTCGCATAGCATCTCCATTCTCTCCACGCCCGCCTTGTCTCTCTCCTCCTCGTACTCTCTAACCACCACCGCCGCCACCGGCGGCTCCTCGGCGGTCGGACCCAACCACGCCTTTGGACTATCCTCGGCCGCTACCTTCTGGGACATCTCTCCCTTAACCCTAGCTAGCTTGATGGCAATGATATCGATGATGATGATGGCGATGAATGCGGTGGTGATATTGAAAAGCTCTACCTAATTATGCCACTCTCTTCTAGTTCTAGTGCATGGGCAAAGTGCATGTTCTCTAATCCTCAGGATCGCCCCTTTCCCTCTATTTATAACCCGTTAATAGCTAAGTGGGCCTGGTGACGTGGCAATACCAAGGAAGAGATACGTATTCGTCTTCTCTCTCTGTAGCCACGTGTTGCGAGAGGAGTGGGACCATGTGTGGGGACAAAGGGGTGAGCTTTCAAGAAAAGACTATCAAATGGATTTCGAGTGCTTACATCATTGGTTTATTGTGGCCACCTTCTAAATAAATCCGATTCCACCAAATTGAATGATGCGAATGTATTTGTTGGGCGCATGCGTTCATACATGATGTAGTTTAGTCAATATTCGTACTCAACGTGTGACGTTATTCTATGACCAATTGAGTTTAACAATTCGTACAAAAAGCTTGTTATATACTTGTAAAAATAAGGAAAAATGATACAAATGATCTCTAAACTTTGGCCGAATATGTAATGTGATCCCTAAACTTTAAATTTGTTCAATATAGTCTTTAAACTTTTGGTACATGTTCAATTTAAGTCCCTATATTGTATGAAAATGTTAAGTGTTTTCCTTCCATTAATTCAAGTTCAAGGACAAATGGAAGGACAACATTGAATATTTTCATACAGTCCATGAAATAAATTGAACATGTACCAAAAGTTCAGGGACCACATTGAACAAATTAAAAATTCAGGGACGACATTGCATATTGGATTAAAATTCAGGGACCACATTGCACATTCAATCAAAGTTCAATGACCTTTTGTGTCATTTACCCTCAAAATAATGTTGATGTATATTGATGTTTTCATTCTAAATGAATGAGAAACTAGGGTATTTATAGTGAATATTTATTGGAATGGGAAGTGGTGATCCCACGATGACTAATTAACCGATAGTGGGTTAGAGATATGCTAAAGTTGTTTTGAAAATTGATAGAGATAAGCTAAAAGTGATTGGCTAAGTTGATTTGAAACTGAATACTAATAGGGATATGCTAAAGTGGTCTTGAAAATTGATTCGCTAAAGTGCAAAATAGAATGGAAATTTAGGTAAAAAAAATGTACTTAAGAATTAGAGATTTGCGTGCAAAACATAATTGACATATGTAAAAACAATATATGTACAAAAATTAGAGATTTGCTAAAGAACGAAATGGAATTGATATGTACATACATCATATGTGCTTTAAGAATTAAAGATTTGATAAAGTGACCATCAAAAGTAAATTGATGAGCAAAGCTCACACATGGCCATGTCATATGACTCAACCTCGCACGAGTTTTATAGTCCAAAGGAACATATAAAAACGATAGATCGTTGCTAGCTTTGTAATTTAATTAACCCAGTTGACTGCGAGCATGCTCACTGATGAGCTCACGTTGGACCAACTCGATGTCATCTTGTGAAATCCATGGAGAAAGTCGATGCCAAAGCCTCCCGACCAGCGAATGATAGCGCCTCGTATTGGGTCATAGTCTTGTCTAGGAATTGTCCACGCCGATCATGTTTGGCATCCGATGATCTACTATAGCCATTGACGTTTGCCCCAAATGATGCATCCACGACATATAAGCAGGATCTTGGTATTGATTAAAAAAAAAGGATATCAGATAGATTCGTTTTATAATCAACACGACAGACTAATTCCGCCTTTAATCCGCTAGTATCTACTCTTTAACCTATGATTGGCTTGATACATGGAAAGCCCCCTCCTCATATGTACTTTTAGTCAACAAAGAATTCTGTAAAAGGTTAGGGGAAAATTACCAAAAAATTATAATCCTATCGCAGTCGTGCCAATTCAGTCATAAATATTTTTCTTTTTTTGCCAATCGAGTCTTAAACTTTTTGCATTTGTACCAATTCAACCCATCCAACTATGTTTGGCTGGAGACATGGATGCCAGTCATCCTACGTATCACGACTTGTGCTAACATGGACAATTTTTAATAATTTTTTTAGAATTTCTTAACAATATTTTTTTTCTTTTCTTTTCATTTCATTCCTTCTTTTCTCTTGTTTTTCCCTACTGTGGTTGGCAACAGTCACCAAAGCTCGTCGACCATGGGCTAAGGCGGCCTAGCCTGCGGCTATCGAGGCCATGATCGTCGTCGCCTGCAATTGCGCCTCGCGATGGTCTGGGTAGGCGTGGCCGACTAGGCTAGCCACCTTGCCCAGTGGCCAACAAGGGCTTCGCAGCCCTCACCAGCCATGGTGGGGAAAACCAAAAGAAAATAAGGAGGGAAAGGAAAAGAAAAAAACAAGGGAAATGGAGAATGAAAGAAAAATAAAAAAAAATTAATAAGAAACAAAATATTATTAATCGAAATTGGCCAGATGGACTGAATCGGTGCAAATGAAAAAGATTAAGAACTCGATTGGCAAAAAAAAAAGATTTACAACTAAATTGGCACAATTGTAATATGTTTCGGATTCAATTGACAAAAAAAAATATTTAGAACTGAATTGACACAATGCAATAGGTTTAGTAATTTTTTTTTAAGTAATCTTTCAAAAGTTTAGTGTGGGTTGACCTAGCTGTCTACCGAGAGTATATTAGGTCGAGTGGCAAGATGCGAGGCGTGCAAGTGGTGTAGTATAAAGGGAGAGGATTCATTGGATGTTGGCTTTCGAGATTTGCGAACCCAAGTGGGACTAGCAAAATACAATTTCTATATGCTTCACGTCTTATTATTATTCTACCAAACACAATCGAAATGAGTGCAATTCAAATAGTTCTTCGATTTAATTGGAGATCATTCAGAGCTCGAGCATTGTCCACGTAGCCGCCCAATGCATGTGGCATGCGCGTACTTTCTCTTGTAATGATTGACCAATGGATATGGTCCCAATTATTGCCTCATTAGATAAAAGATTTTAGCTTGTCGTATCAATCCTCGCATGAACTATATCCGCGGAAGTAATCATAGAGAGAGATTATGACAAGATGTGGTACGAATGATAGCTTAAGATGTCTGATGGAGTGACATGCATAGATATTGCAAAATCTAGAATGATAATACACTTTTCAATATTTGGAAAAGGATTAAATTTGCCTGTTGTATGAAAAAGTCAATGGCTAACTTTTGGCTCAATAATAAAGGCCAATATTGCAAGCATGCCCTAGGCTCACTTCCAATTAGTGGAAACCATGCGTAGCGTAACGGATTGATATCTTGCATGTTGATAGAGGACCTTCTTCCCAAGGTTAAGACACATCTCACGAGTAGATAGATGCAGGTGACAATTTCATTTTGCCCTTCTATTGCCAACATCTCCGAGTGGGAAAATTATTCAAAAAACTCCTAAACCTATTGTACTTTTGCTAATTAAGTCCATCCGGCCTCATGGAAGGTCACCCTTGCTGAGATCTAGCGAGGGTCGACCTCGTTGAAGGCTGACGCTTGCAGCTGGCGAGGCGGCCTTCACTGGCCTCTAGCAAGACTGACCCTCATCGGTGGTTGCCTTTGGCCGGTCGCCGACCATCGCCTAGACCCCGTGACTGGCTAGAGAAAGAAGAAGGAGGGAACAAAAAGAAAGAAAAAGAAAAGAAAGAAAAAATATAAAAAATTATCCACATTGGCACCGACTATGTCATGTAGGATGACTGGCGTCCACGATAGCAATTTCCAACTAAAATTGGTCGAATGAACTCAATTGACAAAATTCAAAATCTAAACCTTTCGATTGTGCCAATTAAATACCAAACATTTTCATATTTTGCCATTTGGGTTCATCCACTAAAATTTAGCTGGAAATCGTTGATGTAAACGTTGTCCATTCTACATAGGCCAGTCGGCGTTGAAGTGAACAATTTTTATAAAAATACATGAATAATTTATAATTTTTTATTCTTTTTATTCATTCTTTCTGTTCCTTTTTTTTTTCTTGCAAGCCAGCAAGGGTCACTAGCCAACTCTTGTTGGTCACAGGCAAGGCCCTCCCCGGACGCCAGCAAGGGTCTCGTGGCCCTCACCTGTGGTCGGCCGGCGACTCTCACCACTTGATAGAAAAAAAAAAGAAAAATAAAGAAAGAAAAAGAAAAAGAAAAGAAAAGAAAAGA
The DNA here is from genome assembly GCA_031216185.1 of Syzygium aqueum. Classification (NCBI taxonomy): domain Eukaryota; kingdom Viridiplantae; phylum Streptophyta; class Magnoliopsida; order Myrtales; family Myrtaceae; genus Syzygium; species Syzygium aqueum. Next base: position 28,630,077 of record CM062236.1, read on the forward strand.
AAATTAATATCTCACTTATTTAATTAGTTATTTAGAGTTGGCTGCGTGACTAATCAATTTTTTGGGCCTCTTAAAAATGTCCGAAGTTTCATACAAATATGGCACCAATAAATTTCCTGAGTAAGTATTCTTATTTTCGTGTGATAAATTAGAGAATCGATCCTTTGAGCTTGAACTTCGATTAATCTGCAGAATATATGCAAAATGCTTAGTTATCATGTGTATGTCTGGTATGATCCATCACAAATGCTATAAAATAATTGATATGAAGACATTGTGATGCTCGAACCACACTCTAACAACTTTTTTTGGGAGATTTTTGAGATATTGAGTAACAATTCGATTCCGACACCAGAGAATCCCAACTGGGTTTTGTCCACCTTATCTTCTTGATCTTCACTGTCGTCCAAGATGCGACAGCTCTATCTTCACGATGAAAAGGGCTCCAATCATCACCTGTTTTGACTGCAGAAATGATATCCCGCCGAAAATAGGCCTCTCATTCCATAAAAGAGCACAAATTTTAAATTGAGAGATAATTTTGATCCATATTTTTTTTTGTCCCTTAAAAAAGCATTAATTTTAGGTCGAGGAACAATTCTGACACGAACTTTTTTTTGTCCCTTAAAAAAACACCAATTTTAGGTTGAGTGATAATTTTGGCCCCAATTTTTTTTGTTTCGTAAAAAATCACCAACTTTTTCCCTGATTCCAAATCTGACCTCAAGTTGACTTTTTGTCTGGAGTCAACATTATTTGAGGAAAAAGATTATGATGGTGAGCTTGGCGAATCTCGACCACGGCGTCTATTGACAGGCGGTGGTCAGCTTCAGATTATGTATGGCCAAAGAGATTCAATCTAGAGCTATTTTTTACTTGCCGGTGAAGTGAAGAAGACAAACAGTTTCACCGTTACTCTTCAAATTATGACTAAGAAAATAAGATAACGAATATTGCTTTACATCCAGTCAGCAAGTCACGTGGATTTATTGCTAAGGTGGACTAGTCAAGTTTGATAATCAATGGTTCTAAGTGAATATGGGCCATATTTGGGATTTAAGCGAAAGTTGGTGCTTTTTTACTAAACAAAAAAAAAGTTGGGGCCAGAATTGTGACTTGACCTAAAGTTGGTGTTTTTTTACAGGATAAAAAAAGTTCGGGCTAAAATTGTCTCTCGAATTAAAGTTGATGCTTTTTTACTGGATAAGAAAAAGTTCGAGCCAAAATTATCCCTCGACCTAAAGTTGATGCTTTTTTTACGGAACAAAAAAAAGCTCGATCTAAAGTTAGTACTTTTTTTTGGAATTAACCCGCAGAAAGTAAGAGTCTAACTTATGCTTTGTTCGATCCGCAAAGGTTGTCGTCCATTATTGACAACTGCAACGTATCTACAACAGGAAAAACAGACCATTGTATGGGCCGGTTCTGTAGGAATTTGGCCTAGACCAAGATATGGGCCAAGACCAATGCGCGCGGCCCCTTCAATATTCAAGTCCACAGCAGAGCAGACGCAGGGAACAGAGAAAGATCAGCAGAGAGAGAGGGAGAGGGAGAGGGAGAGGGAGATGGGGATAGTGGCTGGGATAGGTGTGCTCGTGCCGTTCCCGTTCTACTACTGGCTATGGAGGAGGCCGCAGGCATGGGTGAATCTGTGTGGGAGAGGGCGTGACCCAAGCAAAGTGATGGCTCTGGTTTCTCACTTGTTGAAGCTGATTCAGATCCTCTCTCTCTTTTCTGTCTCTTCCTTGTCTTGGCCTCCCCCTCTCTACTTCTGGCCCCTCTTCCTCTTTGGCCAGTTCCTCAACCTCAGGTATCCCCAAACCCCCAACGAAAACAAAATAGATTTGCCCTTTCGTTTGATGTAGTCTTATGACTTATGTTTGGTGGTTATGGGCGTTGAAGTGTTATGGGGCATATGTTTGTTTGTCTATTGTTCTGTATTCTGGGGTGACTAATAGGGAATTTGCCAGATTTGGGCATAAAGCCTTTGGATACTGTCCTTTGCTATTATTGTGAGCTTGAGGAGTTATGTTGCTCTGTTGGCAATTGTTTTTGTCTGTGGTTCGTTTGGCTTGTCTTCATCAAATGAGTAAGATGGAATATGGAAGGATATGCAATTGATTGCATTGACAATTAGAGGCTGAAGAGACCTGTCGAGCTGTTATGCTGTCAAACACCTCTTATTTTTTTATTTCTTCGTTCTGTTTCTTTTCTATTTCTTTTGGCAGCTTTATATCTGGTGATGAAGTGACTAGCAGATACAGTTTGTTATCTTAAAAAAGTTTTGAATGGTAGTAAGTTCAAAGATGTTCTCCTTTCTCCATCCGTGGAGCGCAAAGATTCTGTCGTTGCTCTATTTAACGGTTAGCTTGTAAATGGATCTTTGGATTGTCCATATGGAGATTTTTCGACTTTTCGTGAAATCAGGAGCCCGTGTATTCTTGGAGCTAGTATAATAATCTGAAAGATGACTGTTTTTCTTTGGTATGCTCAATCCCGTGACTTTATCGAAGGATGCTTCTAGAATGCCGAGAGCCTTCTAAGTTTGCAAAACCCATTTCTTGAAAAAGGAAATACCTGTGTATGATGTTCTGAGTTTATGTTGGCTTATGAGCTAAAACATATGATATTGGAGGAAAAGTAGAAATGCAGAATTATAATCAAAGTGGAATCAGAATTAGAGTAAGAGTGTATGTCTGAGGAGAAAGGAGCAAGCATATATTTAGATATAGTGTGAGAATGTAGCGGCGACTTATTTTTGCTTGGTTGTTACCTTCTTCTGCCAAAAAAGACTTTTTCTAAAGCATGCCATTGACTGCCTTTCCGTAATAGAGCTGCATGTTCTACAAGAACATAATTTCTTTGGTTCTAATAGTAAATGTTCCACAGGGTTTATCAGTTGCTTGGTGAATCCGGGACCTACTACGGCGTGCGGTTTGGGAAGAACATTCCGTGGGTGACTGAATTTCCTTTTGGATACATAAAAGATCCTCAGTACGTTGGAAGCATCATGAGCCTCGTTGCATGTTTAGCTTGGGTACCCTTTCAATACATTGCCTTGTGGGTGCTAGGCTATGTATTTATGATGCATCTAGAGTCGACGGAAGATCCAGGTACTCGTGCGAAGGCAATCTCATGAGCTTTCACGATTCTGATTCTAACCAGCAATTTTGGAGTCATTCTGCAGAACTGCAATGGATGCTTAGTTCAGTGATAGTTTCATTCAGCGTCATTTTTTTCCTCTTTCTGGAGTTGGACATCATGTTATATTTCCTTCTTTGGAGGACTGAATAATTCTTTGGCCATGCTGACAACAGGATATTTAGCTTCATGGTTGAAATGCTTCGGCTTTTTCGCTTCTAAAATAGAAAACACCACAAGGCCTCGAGCATGCGTTGGTTAATGCTGCTCATCACACTTGCGGCCTATAATTTATACCTTGTCTTGCACTTTTCCTGCAGTCTAATCTGTTCATTTTATCCTGGAAATGCCATGTTTACTAACTTCAGATGCTAAGTGACTACACGTTACCATAGTATCATTTCGATGTTGGGAATGTTCATCCACAACATCCCCGAATGCAACTGGCATAGTGGGACAGGTGATAGTCTGTGTAAAGGCTCCTGGTGCACTTTCTATTTAGATGAGGCCACTCGATACAACGATTGAGCTTCCATATCATTTCAATTGAACAGACAGATTTACAAATTGGTATGTTAAGAATACAGAGGACCCAAAAAGAAGGAATCATCACTCCTAGGCTAGAGCTAGGGCGACATCAAAAATCTGCATAGACTTTTTCACAGCTTCAACATCAATATCAACAAGTTTTCCAGTTTTGGAGGAAACCACGGTACATTTTCTCTCTTCTGGGTTCGGAATGAATAATTTTGCCTTCTCTTCAGAGGAAAACAGGGCAATGCTGCAAATGAGCACTCGTGATATGAGTCAGAAATATGCTGTGACTAATCGCAAGTGATTTACTGTTAATCAGCTAATATTCGAAAGAAAAGCACTACGAGGAAGGCAGTGCACTTTAAACTCAAAACGAGAAGAGCCATTCACATATAAATTTACCTCGGTTTTTCACGTGCATTGGCTAGTTGGATAGCAGCCGTATTTGTTGCTATTACCCCGACTGAGTCATTGATTAGCGCAGCCAGCTGAAGGAGAATGAATCAAAGAATGGAAGTAAAGTTTCATTCTTCACACGAGGACGCTATTTTGCAGCCATTCTGTTGACACATCAACTATTTGTTTGCAGCATATGTAGCAGAGATGAGATAAAACGTGTACCGATACGAACTTAGTGAACTGGATGTTTTATTGTCAATCGCAGCAGCAAGCAACCAAAAGGAAGCAGAAGAGGTCTCAAGATGTCACGCGCGGAAAATTCATTGGAAATGAGAACTGGAGTTCCTTTTAGAATCTTCATAGCTACCTGATGCTAATGCATTAACCAGTTTCGCAGCAGAACAAAATTGAGAACAGGGCAGAATACTCCGACCCGACATTCATTAACCACATACCTGACCCGGTGTAGTTATAAAGACGATGCTGGCATCTTCTCCGATGATCTCCTCCACATTTTCTCTTTCCTTTTCATGTGGAATGACGAATATCGGCCTCACCCCTCTGTTTCAATTTTACATCAAAAGAACCGTGTCAAGCAATGTCCCTTTTTCATGTACCTGTCTCCTAAAAGTTCCTCTTGCCAGAGGAAGTTCAATGGCCATTTAATACCATGTATTGAGGAGCTTGATTTTGAACTTTTCTATTTAGTTCGATGATAACCGGGTTCTACTCTCGACGAAATTTTCGGTTCATATTATCTTCAAGTATAGTTGTCACATTTTGGTCAACAAGGATGGTCAGCAGAACTGAATCTGGCCCTGCAGCTTCAGGCAAAACTATTTTCTCGATCATACTTTAGTTTTAGTCCTAGAAAGCATCATAATTCATACGTTTAAGTATCGAAAGAAAAGCTAAGTGATTACCTTATACCCTCGGCGATTTCAGCCCAAACCGTGAGCGGCAGCAAGCTATCGGCATCCCCTTTTGACTGCATTGAAGCCTTTGAATCTGATTCCAGCCCGTGAATCACGATATACTTCCCCTTCTCTGCTCCGGCGTTCTTGACCTTTACTCCAACAACCTCCTTCAGCTTCTTCGAGATAGAAACCTTTAGCGGTCGAACAGGATGCCTTGGCACGCTGCGAAAGGGTCTTCCTAACCAATCAACCATTTGTTGATACCTGAAGTTACAAAATGCCTCATCAACCGTTTTTTTTTCTTCACAGGGTTGTTCCACCTTATTACCATGCGAATGCGGAAAAAAAAAGCTTAAGTGAGTCTCACATGTTGTATCCACCCTCTGAAAGATTGGTGCTTTCTGCCGTGAAAGTCTCGGATAGAAGTAGTCCCGCTCCTGCAGCATTCACATTGGGATAAACGTAGCTGACTCGATCGCGGGCCGACGTCATGAACAAGAACGACGCATGCCCAAGCCCTGCCAGTTTGGTCGACAGAACCATGTCGTAATACCTACTCTGCAAGAACAGAGGCAAACATAGCAAGTGAGCTTCCATTCATCACTGCAATCCGCTGAGTTTCTCCTACAAATTATGTTATGCTGATCAACTCGCAATCGATGATTTCGTCAACCACCATGTCTGGAGACACCAGCTCAGGAGAAACGTACAATCAAAGTTAACAAGATAAAAACTAATCAGCATCATTGCAGCTGCTCTTTGAGCTGCCAACAGAGTCGAATTCAAAGTACCGAATTCGTCGATTACGGTCAGCGATGCATCACATGCCGAACATCCATTCGTCGTCCTTATGTTGGATGAGGGTTAAAGGGGGCAAATGAAGTTATGATCTTAACCTTAAGCACTCCGAGCATGTCCATATAGTCCGCAGGCTCGGGGAAGTCGTAGTCAGGGTCATATGCATCAGCCCACCTCACATTCTTGTTCAGCTCGTAAGTCTGCTTCCCCCTCGCCGACGCGACCACATCCACCTGGACCCCCGGGTACCGGTCTTTGATCAACTGTATCGCCGGAAAGAAGAGCAGGTTCTCGTACACGCCGCCCGAGACCACGCAGCAGCACCTCCTCACGTCCCCCCTCACCTTCAGCGCCAGGCCCGCGATCTCCACGTTGTACCCCATCGGGAACTTGAGGAACCCGTAGGGGCTGTCCGGGTTGTCGGGCGGCCTGGGGTCCTCCTCCTGCTTGCCGTCCGCGAACAGCGACCCGTACTCCGCGTCCGGGTCCTCCCCGTCGTCGAAAGGGTCGAGCCACGGGTTCTTCTTCTTGGCACGAGCCGGCCCGGGGCCGTCCCGCCTTCCCGCGCGCAGCGGCGGGGGCTGCTCGAAGTGGGCGGCGGGGAACGAGGGCCTGGCGCGGCGAGGCGACGGCGAGGCCGAGCTCGGGTTCGTCGAGAACGGCGAGAGAGAATTCGGGAACAGGGGAGTTGCGGCGGCCATGATGCCGTCACCGGAGCTGCGTGGTCGGCCGAAGTAAAGGAAGTAAGTAGGCGTTGGGATTTCAGTCGAGTGGAAGATGGTTGGATAAGTGGGGCCCCACCCAAGCCCGTTTCCCGCAAACCGGGTCACCCCCCTCCGGACCCGGATCCGACCCTACCGGATCGGGGCGGGCGCTCCGGAGTTCAAAATGCTTCCGACGTGGCGCGCCTTCATTGGCTCCCTCCCTCTCTCTCTCTCTCTCTCTCTCTCTCTGTCTTTGTTGCCGATACGTTGCTTTCTCGCACTGAAGTCCACTCGAGTTCACATTCGCGAAGAAGGCTTCGCTTCTTCTTCTTCTTCTTCTACTACTTTCTCTCACGGACTGACTTTCCCACGATTTTTCTCTCTCCATTTTTCCCGCACTTTCCCTCTTCACCCACCGGGAAAGAGAAAGAGCGAAGCGGCCCGACTTTCTCTCCGCCGTACCGGAGCTTTTCTCCGGCGAGGCCTCCCCCGCTCGCGACGCGGCTCGGCCTCCGCCGCCGTTCGCCACCTTCCTCCGAGCGCAGCTCGATTCCTTTGCCCGCTCTCGCGCCTTGAACGCCGGGTCCTGAGAGCTCTTCCTCTCGGCTCTCGGCGACGAGCTCCGACCGTCTCTCCTTCGTCGACATTCGCCTGCCCTAAGGTCGCTGCTTCGCTGTCCGTACAGGCGGTAATCGGGAGAGGGGGGAGCATTTGGGGGATAAGCCATTGTCGGTAAGCGCTCAATTGAGGAGTGATTCGAGTTTTTGTGCATCGACCTGGTAAAATGTGCTTGGAATTGGATTGAATATCTTCTGGAAAGTTACTGTGGACAGAGAGTGAGAGAGAGAGAGAGAGAGAGAGAGAGAGTTTTGCAATGTCGGGCCCTCCACGAGTGCGTGCGACGAATGTCGTAGAGCCAGAGATTCGACCGGTGCTGAGACCAGCTGCAAACAATGCTCCAATGGGCAACGCCAACGCCAACGCTTTGAAACCTGCCTCGAAGCCCAGCAAGAAACCTGATAAGCCGCCGCAGAAATTGGAGCCTAAGGACAAGAAGGCGCTTTCCACACAGCCGGTTTCACAGAAATCGGGCGCTGCTAAAGCACTTCTGCAGCACCAAGAGATGGCGATTGGGCCAAAATTGGCAAGGAGCGCTTCGTGTTCATCTGATGCTTCGTCGTCCGATTCGTCACAGAGTCGGACGTCAAGCGGGAGGATGGTCACGGGGAGGAGAATGAGTGCCGTGGTGAGGAAGAAGAAATGTAGCTTGAAGGCAGACCAGACTGATAGTACAGAGGTAGACACGGTTAAAAAGGTTGGTGATGATGGTGGGTTAATCGAATCCCTGGATGGTCTAGAGGTCAAGAAAAGATGCAGTTGGGTCACGCCGAATACAGGTATGGTTGACATTTTTACAATATACTGAGAACTAATTGTGTTTCGTTGCACTTGATAACTTTTACTTATGTGCACGAAGATTATGCATGGTCTTTTTATGCTAAGGAGATCTCAAGGTGGAACCACGTTTGCATTGTTCAAATGTAGTATGTGATGAATATCACTATAGCATACCCGTAAACTTAAGAAACCATAATGGAATTTGAACGTGTGTGACATTGTTGATTGTACACAGCTAGGGCAGCTACTTTCCTTTATGGTATGGTCCGCGGGTGTGTGACTAAGCAAAGTTATGCCAAGTGAGGGCTCTTTTTTCTGGAAGAAAAAAATGTTCTGTGCATCTTCAATTACAAATAGTGTCATAGTTGATGTACTACTCCAAGATGAGGGATGACATTGGTCTAAAGCTTTAGCTTTTTGCTTCAAGTAAAAGCTTTATGAAGTTCATTATGGAAAACTATGCGTTGGACCCTCAATTAGTTCTGCCTTGTCTCACGTGTCATGATTCAAAATGTAGACCAGCCCTAACAGGAAACAGAGTCACTTAGTATTTAATGAAGCTCGAGTTACAAATTATGCATAGGAGGATTTTCAGGAAAATAGATTGTCACTGGGACAAAAAATATGCAGATTATGGGCATGTTTTTAATAATTGTTTACCTGAATAGAGCTAATATTAAAAATAATAAGGAGGAAACATTCAGTACAGTATCTACATAGAAAAATACGGCTCTACAGATGACGAAAATATCAGCATCATTTCTGTAATAAATTATTTGCCTCATTTTTGGAGAACCATCCAAGTGCTACTGACTTTTATGCTTTGGAATTGTAGTGGTAACTAAGAAAAGCATGATATCATCACCCTTAATCACCAGGCCTCAGCTGGTTCCTTTGAATGAAGTTACTTGTAGGGAGCCTGAAGTAATCACCTTCATCAGGGTTTTGAATGAATTATACTCGCATGCCTTGTCAAATGTGGGCAAGTATGTGGGATTTAAGTGAATGAAAGGTCAACTGGATAAATTCTGTAAATCGGTTGCTGGACAGCATTAGGAGTCAGTTCAATTGATTTGTCTTTTGTTCTCTTTTCACTAATATTGTGGGGAATTATGATTGCACCGGTTCCGTGTGATTATGTAGCAGGAGGAGTTCCGCCTGTGTCATGTTTATGCTATTGTGGAAGGAAGCTCTGTTATTATGATGAATTGATGGAGTAAAGTACAAAATGACATGCCCATAAAAATTAGTAGCCCTTCACGTCCACTTCAGATTATATGGCAAGGACACGGAGTATGTCCAACTTTGGAGACTATAATAAGTAGACGATAACACTAGTTTTTAATGTGTATCCAAAGAATTAATATGTTTAACACAATTTACTGTGAGAATCGTAGATGATCGCTCGTTTCAATAAGATTTTGTCAACCTACTGCATGAATCAGGCATCAGTAGATCCACCAGAACTCTACATTTCCATCTAACAGATGAGTGTGGATAGAGTTTAATGGTCCTTGGATCACAACATAAGTTGGACGATTTTTCTGGTACATGATGTACTTTTCTGATTAAATTGCGCATTATTTGTCGCTTGTTCTAGTGTACATTTGAAAAGGATGGAAGGTTGTCGCAGATTTAGCAGTAATATGGAGATATAGAATCTGTTGAGGTATATCTATGGATATTATGTTTTGGTCATAGATGAGGAAATTAAGGTTTTGTTAGTGCTTCTCATGCTCTCAAAATAGAGCCATCTTATGTACTTTTTCATAAGTTGTTGAGTAAGAATGTAGCTGTTGTATCAGAGCCAAACCCTAGCTTTATCTTTCTTCTTGCCATTAGTCTTGTAAAAGAATTGAACCCTATCTACTCTGACACTGAGACAACCACCATTTGTTGTTCCATGTCCTTTGTTTTTCGGACACCAATCTTTATCTTCGAGAGTAGCACAGACAATCGTCTTCAAGAGCAGCCACAATTCAAGTTCAATTGACACTTGGATGAACATGAGGGTACTTGGCCTGAGAATTTGGTTTTTTTGCAACCAAGATACGGTAAATTGCTTGAAGCAAAATTTAAGAGTTTTCCAATAACTGTTTTTCTCCAATTGAGAGAAATTAGCAACTACAATGGAACAATTCCAGAGTATAGCTATAGAGAAGCTTGTATCAATGTTTACAGAGGTCTGCCACGCCCTTTCTTCCAGTTTTTAGTAAAATATTGGGCCAAGTTTAGTTGCAATTTAATTAAGAGAACAGACAGTTTTATCAGTCCAAGTGGGCTGCATTTCACTATTTAATGGACTGTACAGGCTGCCTTTGTTTCGAGCTTGTAAAACAGCTTTCTTTCTGCTGATACCCATAGTAGACTCTTCCTTTTGTTGATGTTCCCATAACCAAATTCCTCCTCAAATGTGGATCTATGTCTCTCTCTCTCCATGCACATACTCACATGCTTGTTTGTTCACAGATGGACAACAGATCCAATAATTCCAAATACAACACTTGACAATTAGGATTCGCAAACTTAATAATTTAAAGAAGCAATGAGGGTTTTCCTATATGTATAAAGCTCCAACACCGAAGGATGAAGTTCGAATCATTAATCCATTGGATCCATACAAGTTTCCCTGGAAATCCCATGGAGTCTGGTCTTTAGACCAAGTGCAGTTAACCTAAATCACCAGTTTGGACAAAATCACTTATTTAAGGTAATTTCCCAGCCAACATTGATTGCCTATTAGTCTATCAATTTGAGAAAAATTTGCCACCAAATCCAAGTGGTGATAATCTTGAATCAATATTGTTTTCATGAGCTGGGTCTTCCAAAATCGAATTCCACAAAACCAATCTATACAAGGAAACTGTTTGTCATCTTCTGAAATTTTCCCTGTGCTTATGCCTTGTCCTTCTACTATCACATGTGGTAGGCCCAACACATATTTTGGCATGCTTTTGGTGATATATTGCACCTGAAAAGTTCTGTTATGTTGATGGATAACTGTTTGTTCTTTTACTTTGACACCACAATTGGCACGGGCACGACTAGTTACATTGAAAGGACTTGTGTGAATTTCTTATTTTTGCTTCTGTTTTGTTTTAGTGATTTTCATCTGTACTTTCGTTTGAACAACTTATTAAACACTTCGGACTTTATAACCATCAAATTGCTAAAAGGATTTCTTCAACAGATTTGTTCATGTTATTTGTTCACTTTGTAATTTGCTCTTGATTATTTGATCACTCTGTTGCATAAGCAAAGTCTAGTGTTTTAGAAAATTTTCTCCCATTTGAAAGGGCCATTATGATCCTAGTATTTTTCTCCTCCTTTAAATTCTCCAAGATTCCTGTCCTTCTGGGAATTCCAATCCCTTCTATTAATTCTCTGCTGCTGAGAAAGGAGCTAAACAAAAGCGGTTTTTGGAAAATACCATTTTGAAACCAATTAAAGAAAAACGTTCATGTGCACGGGGCCTGAGTAGGAATTCGACTATACTCTAGGCCTAATCTCAAAGTCGAACCCTGTAAGTACTTCTTACTGTTTTCAAATCTCTTTTCCCAACTGTGTAAGCTTGGTTGATGGAATTTTATGGTGGCTTGTAGTTGTAACTAATTCTCTACATGCATACTGTGGACATTGGCGTGTTAAATGTATCATTAGAGGGCTGATTTACTAGAATATTGCTTTTTACGATCAGCTGATTTTCGATGGAATAAAGATGGACGTTGCATTGGTTGACTGGGTGGGCGAGTGAAAGTGTTCTGCGCACTTTTTAAGCTAGGTTTCATAATGAAGTGCTAAAGTGCATGCATATTAAGGGCTTGACCATTCCAATCAACTGGAGACTCTTTCACACCACGTTCTTTGACTATGACTTTTCATTTCTTTGACCATGAACTCGTGCTAGAATGTAGATGCATGTGCTTTTGCAGTTATGCAGTCTATGCACATATAAGAGGCGGTTTTTCTGATATATTGTGTACTGGCAGCTGTACATCCTTGATGTTGTTTCAATGTGCCCTTCTTTCTGTCGTTTACATATTCTGACCATATCTACTCTTTTTCATGCGTTGAATAGATCCTAATTATGCTACTTTTCATGATGAGGAATGGGGGTTCCCAGTTCATGACGACAGGTGTCTAAACTAACTAAGAACCTATTTCGTTACTGTATCTGTGGTCTCTCTTGCTCGGTTTCTGACCATTCCTGACATCTTGCAGGAGATTACTTGAATTGCTCTGCTTATCAGGTGCTTTAGCTGAACTTTCATGGCCAGCCATTCTTACCAAAAGGCATATTTTTAGGTAAAAGCCAATTCAAACTAATATCTACCGTGCCTGGTGGTTTCAATATTGATGAGTAATTATCAAGTTTTCACTGCTCTAGCTTTATATAAAATGAGGAACACAGGGTATCAAGAGTACTATTAGCATTGGCTTACTTCACGGTGCATATGCTTGTGATCAGGGAAGTCTTCTTGGATTTTGATCCAGTCTCTGTATCGAAACTAAATGAGAAAAAGGTAACTGCACCAGGGAGCCCTGCCATTTCATTATTATCGGAATCAAAGCTGCGAGCTATCTTGGAAAATGCACGTCAGATGTGCAAGGTAGTGACCTCGTCTCCTTGTTCTGTAGTCATTATATCCTTGCCATATGTTGCAAATAGCACACTGACGGTTTTTCTCTGCGACTTTCAAATCTCTAGTAGTGGGGCAACATTCTTGACTTTGTGGCCTCTCCTGTGAAATTCGCTTCCCAACATACAACCTTTCTTTCGCGTTGAAAGTTCCATCATGAAACTTCAAGCAGCAATTTATTAGTCCAAGCAAGAGAAGGATTCGGAAGAATTATATGAATATGCTTTGAATATTTCAAGCTTAACTGCAGAACCTTCTTTTTTTAAATAATTTTGTGGTTCTTAATTGATAATACAGGTAATCGAAGAGTTCGGATCCTTTGACAAGTATATATGGAACTTTGTAAACCACGACCCACTTGTCAGCCAGTTCAAGTATTCCCGTCAGGTGCCTGTGAAAACTTCAAAGGCGGAGTTCATAAGCAAAGAATTGATCAAGAGAGGGTTCCGGAGCGTCAGCCCCACGGTGGTCTATTCATTCATGCAGGTTGCTGGATTAACTAACGACCATCTCGTTAGTTGCTTCAGATTTCATGAGTGCATTGCTTCAGCAGAAGCTCGGGAAAAAGACGGCAGCAATGCTAAGGACGAAAAAAAACCCAGTGAGACAAGTGGTCTGATACTACAAAGAGCGAAGGACGAATCATCTTCCCCTCTCTCCAGTTATTAAGATGGATTTCCAGCCATTGTAATTTTGTTTGATGACCAGGCAGGTCGATTGCGTAAAATCAGTCACTAGGGACCACTAGCTGTTGTAATCACTCTCTTGTGCTCTCATTTGGTACGACTTATTACCGCATTATTAATTGAGACGACTTATATCTGGCAACTATTCAATATGTTAGACTGCAGTCGTACGTAGATGTCTCTACACTAATTGCAGACTTGTCTTCATTAAAAACAAAAACCCAAGTTCAATAGACCTTTGGGAAATATTTGCCCTGCTTAGCTGTTTCCATTCCCGATTTCGTTGATTGTGCAGTTCATGAATTCGTGTTTTCCTTCCCGGGTACGAAAGATCGCCTTTGATGGTAACAATTAAAGGGTAAAACCAAGAAAAAGATTGTCGAAAACCAGACGTGGAATCTATTTATCTGCCGAGCAATTGCTCCAACTTATCGAGCGGTTTCTATATCCAACTAATCGGGCAGTTTCTATATCCAATAACAAGGGTTCCTGAGCTAATCCATAATAAATGTATACAAGATATCTGTTTCTCTTCCTACTACAGGAGCTTCTCTCCTTGTGCTTGTCCTATCTAGACTCCAAACATGAAAATCAGGACCACCACTTCTCTTCAACTCTTTGGCAAAAGAGAAGACCGAAGACTTGCAGTTCCGGCTGAGTTGGAAGATGCATCCAATTTCCACGAACGTTGCTTTCCGAATCTTATTGCACGGGAGCGGTCAGAGCACCCCCTCCCTTCTCAAATTTGCCCCCACAAGGGAGGTCAAGAAAAGCAAGCTGCACGTGACAAAAGAAGAAAAAAAAGTAAAGACTGCTAGCTCTTTCAACAAGTTGTGGAAGATGACTCGAACAGCCCACCACTTTGAGTTGGACTGCTTGGACTAGACTGTCCAATTTGCGCAACTTGATTCCAAAATCTTGGATGACAGCCTCCAACGTAGCAGAGCAAAATTTCCCCTCTTCTTTCTTTTTGAACCTTTCACTTTCAATCCATTTACAGCGCAAAATCAAAACCTAAAGACCCTTGCCTCATTTTTTCACCATTTCCCGGGCGAATTCTGGTGGAAGATCTTCCCTGAAATGGCTGCAGCCAGGGCAGCAGTGAAGCTGGGGTCTTTCGTGAGGGATGAGGCCATCTGCTCCACCAGAAACCTTTGGATTTCAGGCGACTCCGTCTTGGGTTTTGAGGCGGTTTTGTTGTTGCTGTTGCTGTTGCTGTTGTTGTTGTAGTTGTTGTTGACTGGGGAATCGATGGGGGACTTTGATTTGGTGAGGTCAAGAGTGATGGTTGGTCCAGATGAGTTGAGTGAGGTTGAGCAGGGCACTGATCCAATGGCCATGCACCTGCTTGAGCCCGATGTTTCCTCCATCTGAATTGGATGGTTGTGTTCACCTTCATATGTAGCTACCAGAACAGCTTGGTCCTCAACACTCCTTTGCACCTGAAGAGCCAAATTCGAGCAAGAAACCTTCATATTTTGTCTGACATGTACTAACAATATATATAAGCCTAAACATAAGACACTCTTTCGATGTCCCAATTGCTAACAAATTGCACATCTATAAGAAATTTATTTAGGTAAACCTACCTTCTTCTTGACTGGGCAGCTTGGAGCAAAAGAGCACTTGAAGTAAGCCCTAGGACATGGGTTGTCTCTGGTCACCTTTTGACCATATTTCCTCCACTGATACCCATCTTTCACTATCTGCAACAAACACACACAAGCATACATTAGTTCATGAATCAGCCATCAAAGATTTGCAGCTTTAAATTAGCCATGACTGAAGTGAACTCAAGGGCTTACCAGGCTAGTGTCAGATGCTTCGGTCCTCACACAGGTCCTTGAGATTTTAGCTGTGATTTTTTCCTCCCTCGGTTTCCTAGATGAGTCTTCATCTGTTGAGCTGCTCTCGGAAGCTCCATTTGTAAGCATGTTAGCATTGTTGTCGCCATTGTTGTTGCTGCTGTCGGATTTCCTTTTCTTGGACGGGCTGAGCTCCTTCTCAGCATTCTTGCTCATGTAATCCATCACTTGGCTTCTCAATGTATTGTAGTTCTCACACATGACGGTCAGCATCTGAGTGAGCTTCTTGTTCTCAGCACTCACCCTATTCAGTTCCTCAACCAAAGCACCAGTCTGAACAAAAGGCAACACAAAAGAAAACAACAAACCATCCTCAATCTTTTGTAGGAATTTATAACTGGACATGACACAACCCACAAGTCAAGTTTGTGTTCATTCATTACAAGATAAAGTTCATGGACTCACACTGGCCTCTTCTTTGACAGAGGTATTTAAACCCAAATCCATAAAGTTGGTCTCTTGCGGCTCTCTCTTCTGGAAGCAAAATACAAATAAATCTCAATCAAACCATGTCAAGAAACTGGCAGCTGAACTTCAACTTTGAATCAGAAAGGCAAAAAAGGGGAGGGAGCTTTCCACATACCGGAGCTTCATCAAGAATCCTGAGCGGCTTAATATTGAGATCCAGCGAAGTACTGATGCAGGAAGAGTAATCCATAGCGGAAGGCGATTTCCAAGAACTGTCTTCAACCAAACTCAGCTCGAAAAACCAAATCGTTTTTCCTTTTTCCTTCCCCTTTCTTGATCAGCTAGCTGTACTCGGGCTTCCTCAGATTGACCCAGAAGCAAAGAAAGATTCGAGACGCCGAACTGCGACAAATGGACTGGAGTGAAGGGCAATATATAGGGACATAAAGAAAGGAAAGAGGGAGGAAGTAGCACGAGCTGCGGTGGGGACGAGGAGAGCCAAGAAAGAGATAAGAACGTCGGGAAGGAGCTGTCATGAGCTTATGTTAAGCTGTGTTTTGGGTGATATCTCTATATATAATAATCTCCACAGACAGAGAGCAAAAGGGTGAACGATATTCAAACGATGACGACAAAAAACAAAACAAAAACAAGCAATTTGCGAATAAAAAAAAGGATGAACGGATTGGCGTGCCGCGAGAGACAGGAGAGAGAGAGAGAGAGAGAGAAAGAGAGGTCGGTCGAGAGTTGAAAGGCAAAAGAAGAAATTCAAAGTCAAGACAGGAGTGCCCACCAGGCGAGGCTCCAGAGGGGAAAGCGGGGGTGGGGGTGGTGGGGGGGTGGCGCACACGTACTCTTCCCAGAGACGAATCTTCCTCCTTTTTATTCATCTGTTCATGGGGTCTGTCCCAGGACTTCCATGTTGACCCGGTGCTCCATTGGCTCTACCCTTTCTCGAAGACAGGTTCTCCTTCCATACGGCGACAAATTTTTTATTGTTAGGCGCAATTGAAGTCTAAGGCATCGAGATATAAATTGGGTTAGCAGTTAACTGGTTGACTAAGAAGGTGATAAATCTTGTGTTCATATTATGAGTGAGCAGTTTCATGTTTCAGGTTGATTTTAAGTTCCGTACATATTCCACTTGAAAGTTACTTGATTCTTCATTTTTTGAAACTTAGAACATACTCTGTATACCTTAGAACCTGAAAGCTACCAAGTTATAGGTTCAGTGTTACAGGTTCAGGATTTACCCAATTTCTACATACATTAATTGAACGATTATAGTGAATCATCACATGTAATTACCAACACCTGATGTTACAATCTGTTGACCACAACTTATATCTTATCTCCAAACCTCATAAGCATTGTCTTATATAGGCAAAAAAGTAGACTAACAGCTAATTATTGGTGAAGTTCTGCGCGAAATGGAAAAACAAAAGAAGATATAGCAGGAGAATAAGTTAGACGTTCCTGAGCTTTTACAACCGACATATGGCAAGGAAAACTCTGACAAGCGACAATAAAGACTGATAAATGACACTTAAAGACTTTTACAACTCACAGACGACTGAAACGCTTTTAAACGACAGTTTTTCGAAAAATATGAAATATTAAAAAAAGTGAAAGTTTTAGTCATAAAATGGAAACTCAGACTAGTGGTTCCAAATTACGCACTTGTTATCGGATGCTATAGAGTACCGCAGGATAACAAGAAAAACACAAAAACTTGTTCAAGATTTCACTTACCTAAAACCTAAAACATATTCATCGAAACAGGTTCTTCAATTTTTGAAACTTGTAACCTACCCTGCATCCCCTAAAACCTAGAACCGGATAGGTATTCAATGGTATGGGTCTTTGGTTCTAGATTCTACCTTGGAACCATCTCACCCTCGGTTCAAATTATTCTTTTCTGAATGGAAAGTAATCTTGAAGGCTACGTCGCGCGAGCTTCACTCAAGCAATGCCCCAGTTTGTTAGTCTATCGAAATTGCCGATTATCTCGTGTTATTAAAAAGAACTGTTATATAGGAAGGAAGTGGATATATATGTGTCCATGTTTCATCGAGACCAACTATTTGAGAACGTATTTCCACTACCGACATATAAATTATAAATTGAAAGTAAAATTATTGATGCCAATGCTTTTAGAGTACTTGTTAAATGACTAATGAATGACTAAGGTCGCGTCATTATTTGAGGCTCGGATTGGACCGAGTATTAAACATGGACTTGTCATTTGCGTTGCCTTGTCCTTGTTGCCAAGAAAATTATCCAACCAATTTAGTCTTAAAACTTTCGATTATGCCAATTTAGTCCTAAACATATTGACAATTTACCAATGTAATATTTCGAACTAATTTTGGCCAAAAATTGCTAACATGGATATTAATCGTCCTAAATGGTGCAGCTAGCATTGACATGGATAATTTTTGCAATTTTTAAATATTTTTCTTTTTTCCTTTTTTTTCCTTTCTTTCCTTTTTCCCTATGGTCGGCAGTGGCAACCATAGGCGGGCGCCGCATTCACTAGCCGCAAGCAAGGGTCACCCTCCCTAGATTTGGCGAGGGCAACCCTTGTTGGCCGTCACCCTCGCCATCGCCGCCTACGCCAGATCTAGAATGGGTGATCGTCGTCTAGGTAGGGTGGCCCTCGCCTGTGGCCAACTGAAAAAGATAGGAAAAAAAAAGAAACAAAAGAAAAGAAAAGAAAAGGGAAAGAAAAAAGAAAAAAAATTCACAAATTAAAAATTTTGCAAAAAATTGTCAACGTTCCCTTCTGTCAACATCCATGTCAACAATTTTCGATCAAAATTGATCGAAAAAACTACATAGGCAAGTCATCAAAGGGTTTACCTATAAATTGATGCAATTAAAAGATAGAATTGAATTGATCACCAAATAATAGGTTTAGGATTTTTTGGATAATTATCCCCTTCATTGATATTAGCAGCAATAAAGGAATATATTTAATAATGTGATACGTACTAATATAGGGCTACACAATCGATATGTTAACTTATGTCATAAATTGCAAAGGAGTCGTATTGAACATATGACATGTTATGCATTCTATCAATTTCGTAAATCCGCCTTAACGTACCAAACAAATCTCTTACCTAATTGAGCAATCCTTTGATGTCGGTGAAGTAAGTACCTCCACCAGATGATCTAGGAGGAATTAATTATTGTTTCTTTCTATCGACCTGAAGGATTATTCTTGCTCTTGTATAATCTTTATGCAAAGAAATGCATGCTAGGGTTATGGAGCTGCTATCTGCCTCTGTCGTTGCATCTATTAGTCACGTTCTGCAGCACCTTTTCCACGTTCCAATATCTATACATTGCTTAGTGTTATAATTAGTGTAGTTGAGGATAAGTGCTGCTAAGCAAGAGACATACTATAAAATATTTAAGAGAAAGGCCATCCATCATGGGTATCACATAGATAAAAAAAAAGTTAGTGGGGACATTACTTTATCTTGATCTCCTAACTTGTGTGTGGATTACAGCATTCCTTCATATATTGTTCTGGATAAATTTATATATAATATCTCTTTTTTATTCAATCCTAGGTATCGCAGCAAGCCTTTAATGTTGTGTTTCGCCGTCCGAATTTGGATTATGATAGGATATGATAAAGTGGGATTAGAAATCCTCTGAATATCCTCCGGATAGTTAAAAATCTCATTATATGTTTAGTGCAATCTAAAATAGGATTAAAAATGGTAAAAGGACACTGTAAGTGCCAAAAGTTATGTACGATACTTACTTTAGTGCCAAAAGTTTTTTTGGATCACTTAAGTATTAAGTTTTTTGAAAAATGATCATTACAGTGCCAATTTTGATATGCTTGGTCAGGAAATCCAATGTAGCCTTTTTATATTAATTTCTTAAGCCGACGTGGCTTGCTAGAGGGTCTAGTCAGCATCTAAATCATAAACGATTCGTCTACTAGTTTTCCCTCAAATAAAAACCATAAATCCCCAAATTGAAAGAGAAACCCACCTTTGAAACCCTAATTGGCCATTCAACCAAAAATCACACGTAATTTGATTTGCCCAAAAAATTAACTGCTCGATCTTGCAAATGGATGGCATGAGCTTCAATAGCGGCTCAAATTTTTTTCAATAAAGCGAAGAAGAAGGTGAGCGACAGACTAAGAGTGACAAAGAGGCTGACTAACTTGACTGACTAAGAGCGATAAAGCATAGCGAGCGACGAACAGCAAGTGACGACGAGTGACTTTGACAAGGAGAATGGTGGATGGTGAGACGAACACAACCAGAGCCCTAACTTTCATTCATCATGTGCAATGTTGTTTTTGGGCATAGAATGGTGCGGCATCGTTTTGGGCAATGCATGGTGTGTCGTCGTTTTTGGGCAATGGCGTTGGTGCACCGCCATTTAATCCTACCCAGTCGTGTTGGACTGAACGATGTCGTTTTGCCAAGAGAAGAATATTAGAAGTGCCAAAACACGTGTACAACGCTTACTTTAGTGTCAAAAATTTTCACTAGTTCACTTAAGTGTCAAATCGGAGGAAAAATGATCACTTAAGTGCCAACGACGAGAAATTTTATCCAAATTAATACGTTGCTTTTATAATTAAAATTTTAATCTAAGTAGGATTTTAAAAAAAAAAAAATTAGTCTGCGTGGCATTTTCCATGTGTATATTTTGATTTTTAATTTTTTTTTAATTTTTTTTTTCCTTCTTTTCTTTTGTTCTTTCTCTTCTTCTTCTTCTACCTTTTGCTAGTGACTGGACACCAGCCATCGGCCGCCTAGCCTCGCCCAGACAAGGCAACTGTCGCCTGCCATAGGCGAGGCCCGCCCAACCCTCACCTGGGTGAAGGCGAGCGAGCCCCAGTGAGGGTTGGCCTCGCCTCACCAAAATCCAGTGAGGCCAGCCCTCACCCAAGCCATAGCGGCCTCGTCAGATCTGGTGAGGGGAGCTCTTGTCGGGGCTCGCCCTTGCCCAAGTGAGGCGAGGCTGACCCTTGCCAAATCCGTCGTGGCCTAGGTGAGGGTCAGCCTCGTTGGATCTGGCGAGACGAGGTGAGGCTGAGCCTTGCTTGTGGCGGGTGACAGCGGCCTCGTCCGGGCTAGGCTAGGCTGTCGACCATGGCCAATGGCCGGTCACCGGCCAAAGGTAGAAGAAGAAGAAAGAAAAGAAAAGAAAAGAATCATAAAAAATCATAAAAAAAATTTTAAAAAGTGAAAAAAATATTATTTAATATTATCCCCATCAGCGCCGACGTGCTATGTAGGACTGATAAATTAATAAAATATTACCACGTCAGATTTCCAGAGATCGAAATCGGAGTTGGTACTTAAGTTATCGTTTTTTTTTAAAAAGTGGCACTTAAGTGATATGAAAAAAACTTTTGATACTAAAGTGAGCGTCATACACAAGTTTTGCCACTTCTAGTGTTCTTCCCCCCCCTCCCCGTTTTGCCAGTCCACGTGGACTGGAATTTTTAACAAAAAATCCAACTCTTATTTTGGCCGGAATATCTCGCCGTTGACACTTAAGTGATTGGTTTTTCTCCGAGGTATTTAAGTGAGCTCATGAAAATTTTTGGTACTAAAGTAAACGTCGTACACAACTTTTGGCACTTATGGTGTTCTTCTATTTGAAAATCTCACTTGTCTAGCGCAATCTCTTGTTATATCCAGATCTCACCGCTTGAGCTCTCTCACCTCTCAAACCTACTCTCTTCACCTCTCTCTTGTTGGTCTCCCTTGCTGCAATCTCTCACAGTATCCAATGTAGGTTTATCCCACCCCATAGCCCGGATTTCTTATTCGGCATTTTATCTAGATATATCCGAGCTTATCCGATATAGAGGACGTCGCCAGATACCGGATAAGATATTTTGTTATCTGATCCAGACTAAGGGCAAGAGATTCCTGTCTGAAATTTATTCCATTGATCTTTGGCAGACTTTCCTTTTTTTACCTTTCACGATTGTTGAATCAAATAGTAGATGCGTATTCTGGAAAGCCAAGCTAAGTCATGGTGAGAAAACGAATTTTACACGTTTAAAACTCAGGGTTTCAACTTTCCTCAGCACATTAACTGAACTGGGTCTCACGTTCGCTAATCACATTCGATGCATCAAAGACCGGGACCTAAGAGAAGAAAAGTTTCATTTGGACTTGGATAGATTACTTAATTGTTCTGACACATTTACTTAAAACGGTACGAAGCACACCAAACCCTATAAAAAAACTGCTTTCCCGCAACTCAGTATCGAAACTGATTCTGTCCACCATACCATCCGCAGAATCCATCCCCGTCGCATCACAAGTGAGGCGACTTCAAGTAACTTGAGCACTATCTCGAGTCAAGGTTAATCTCAACAATACTTAGCTAAAGCAGGCTTGCGAGCGTATCGCGACATTCGAATTGCATTATGTACGTATGAACATTATAAGAAACACAACATGCAAGGAATACCCATTTAGGGTTAGGGATTGATGGGTCATTTCTATTTATACCAATAAGATAAGGCTGCAAATGACAGTCATTCTGTTTCAGAAATCAATTTTTGGCCAGAAATAGAAAATTTTATTTCTATTTTTATTCCTAGACGAGTTTTTGAGCAAAAAAACACGTTTGCTAACAACACAAAATTTATGCTCCCGAAACAAAAATTCATTTGATAACGGCACAAAATTTCTCCCTCTCGGGTGACCGACAAGTGGACAGTGGCCGGATGGCGGACTGTGGCAGTGGATAGCGGGCATTGAACAGTGGGGGGAGGCAGCGGTGGATGGTAACGCAGCCAGTGTGGAGGATAGTGGTTGGAGGCAGCTGGCGTCAGGCAATGACAGGGAGGCGGGCGACGGCTGGCGGTGGGAGGAGGGCGGATGGTGTCAGCGAATGGCGAGCGGCAAACGGTGGGGGGAGGCGGTGGCAGATGGCGACGCGGCCAGTGCGGAGGACTGTGGCTGGAGGCGGCTGGCGTCTGGCAACATCGGGGAGGCGGGTGACGGCCGGTGGCGAGTGGGGGTGGCGAACTGTGGCAACAAACAACGATCGGCGGACGATGGGGGGAGGTGGCGATGGACAGCAACGCGGCCCATGCGGAGGACAACAGCCAGCATTGAGCAGTGGCATGAGGCGTGCGACAACCAACAACAGGAGAGGGGCGACGGTGGGAGGAGGGCAGGCGGTGACGGAAGACAGTGGCCTGCGAATGGCGGGCGGCGGCCCATAGTGGGCGGCGGTGGGAGGAGGGCGGCCGATAATGGGAGAAGATGGCTGGCGGCGGGAGGCGAAGGCCGGTAAGTGGGCGGTGATGGGCGATGGGTGGGCGACCGGCTAGTAGCGAATGCGAACGATGAGAAGAATTTTTCATTTTTGTTCTAGAAATAGAAAAGTAGAAAATTTTTACTTTTCATTTCTGTTCCAAATATATTTCTGAAATCAAAATTTATTTCAGAAATTGAAAAATAAAATTGCATTACTAAATAAATTTCCGTTCCAAATTTGTTTCTGGAACAAAAAAATGAAAATGGAATAGCAAAATCAAAGTAAAGAAGAAACAAAAAAAACGAAACAAAAGTCAGCACCTAACGCTAGAGAACAAAGACTCAACCGCTGGACTAGAGACCAATTTCATATTTACTGGTAAAACCAATCCATGGTCAGTCCACTGAACCTGCAAGATTCGTCCATCGCGTTCTCATTCATGAACCGGTTACTCTTCTTCCTTCCCTCCCTTCTTTTTTGCGTCCACGTCCACTTAATTTCTTGACCATTCGAGACGACGCACGCATCAACCCGAACGAAAAGTTCCTAACGTCTGGAAATTCTCGCAGTCCTTCGGTCCAATCTGTTCGATGAATCAATTTGGACCGATTCCTTGGAAAAAGAAAACCACGGAGGGACCCATCTCTCGAAGTAAAGAGGGAGCAACGTGAGGATTAAGGGAAAGGAAGATGGTCGCTTTTGGAAAAATTGAGCAGAAGCGACAACGACGACAACAGCAACAAGAAAAGCAAGAACACGAGGTTCTGACTTCGCGACGACTATTTAAACCTTTTCCCTTGTCGTGGCCTTTTGTCGGCCCAATGAACTCGAACTCGACCGAGAACCAAGGCTGGTGTGGTCCCTTTTTCTTGTCACTTTATTTAGGATGAATTAGCGCACGCCCCCCCATTTCAAGAACGATTCCTGTCTGAAGGCATATGCATCTGAATGTAGATGCAGGAAATATAATAGGCAAAAGCGCCATCGTTCACGCAACCTAAGAAGTTTACTTTATTCCATCTTTATTTTTGTCAATCCTAACAGCATAAATCTTTGTTGTGAATACTTTATAGAATGAATTTGTGTGCATTTTTGAGTTACATCATTTTGTCCATTATTTAAAGGAAATATGGTAATTTGTTCACATGGGTACCCATCAAAGATATTATATTTTGTGTCGAAGTTTCTGATTGAAAGTGGTATTAGGTTTCACTTTGCGGTGGGGCTAATTAAAAAAAAAGCACCAACTTTGCTCGAACAATTTGAAAATTCACACCACGGAGACTAGATTTGAGACTCAAGTAAAATTTAATACTTTTTATTGGGACAAAAAAAAAGTTCATGCGAGAATTATCACTCAAAATAAAGTTTACTTTTTTTTTGTATGGAGACTTTCTGATATACCGTGAATTATTAAAAAGAATTTGATTTCTTTGTCGGTTTTGATTTCTCGGTGGAATAAAAGAGGTTCCAAATAGGAGTCTTCCGAAATTCAACATGACGAGGGTGTCTGAACAAGTTGAATTGTGGGGAAAGGTGCATGAAAAAAGCGGAGCAAAACTTTGACACGGATTGTTCATTATCCAGACATTGAAAAGGATGCGTTTATCGGTAAATCATTTGTCATTCCTCCCTAATTTCTCTGGAGTTCCACATTCAAAATATTTTATTTATTTATACGGTTGATACCATGTAAAATCTTAAATAGGTACACCTTTAATAAATTTATGACAAACTAATTTTTGGATCTCCAAAAACCCTATACTGGTACACCCGTGATAAATTTATCCCAAATTAATATATATTTCCACATCGACTTTAAGTTATTGCCAGCTGTCGTTCCGTTTAGTAACTTCATAATAAAATTTGACGAAAGCTAACAAAGGATTAATATGTCACGAGTGTACCAATTTAGAGATTTTGGTGATCTAAAAATTAGTTTGGAGTTACCGTTTTAGAGTTTTTGGTGACTTAAATATTAATATGGGGTAAATTTATTACATGTATACCAGTTTGGAGTTTTTTCATGATATTATCCCTTACATATATAATTCAGGGATACAACCGTGGAGACTTGTCTATCGAAGTAAGCCCCATAATCCGGTTTAGCATAGACCTATGACCCGTGCAAGCAACCCTAACTCGGAGAAATTTGCAAGCAATTTGTGAGATTCAAAAGATGACATCCGGTTTTTGAGTTGAAAATCCCCCAACACTTTCATTCGCCGTCGACCTCGTACACTATCAATCCCTCTGCCGCGTAGTCGCTCATCCGCGTGATGTAGCTGCATTTCTTCCGTTGTTGATCACGTTTTCAAGACTTGGAGAAGTCGGCGGCGAGCTGCGAAGCCTCTAAAGCCGCATCCAACACTCCAACCAACGAACCCAAGTCACCGATTGATGGATTTGGCCGCCATGAACAATTTCACGGCGAAAAGACATGGCATGTGGTAGGTTGGGCCATGGATCACCCAATCACACGTTTCGTACGTTTCGTGCGTCTCATGCATCGAGCTCGATTTTCGGCATTAGACAATGTGAGCAGATGTCAAACCGAGACTACACTTCATCGCGACATGTCAGCAACCACGCAAGCTTGGCAGGCCAGCAGCCACGTTGACAGAACACGTCGGTGCCACGTCGCCAATAGACGCCCACGCCGGCGAAACCCGCCACGTCAGCACCCATCGAACCGTGCGGACCAAACGTGTTTAGCTCCTTGACGCACCGGTTCGACCTCTTTGGACCAGTTGTTTGACTTTGTTCTTTTGGAATTTGGGCCTAGTTTCCGCTGATTCAATCTGAGAAATCGAGTTCTAGGACCCCAAAAAAAAAAAAAAAGGCGAAACGTATTCCTTAATTTTTGCGTGTTACTCCATCCTCTACAGGGGTCGCCATGACAAACGCAACCGAGTCACGGACCCGCCTATGGGCCGACCACAGGAACAGCTGCTATTCCAGAAGTGGTTAGCACATTGTTAAGAGCGGTGGTGGGCCAGACAGGGAAAATCCGGAAGAAGCGCATGATGCAATGCATGAAATCAGCAGCGAGAAGAAAAGAACGGAAGGACTCGATGACATTTCGTCCATTTGCGATGCGTGTAGCCTACAACAACACGTCCTTGTCACCGTCGTACGAGTTGGTCACTCAACTCATCCACTTCCGTGAAGCGAAGGATTTCCCCCGCCTCCACTCCACCTTTTTCTCTTCCTCAAGCGAGGGGGAAGTAATAAGTACCGTGATTGATATTTAGATTAGTTTGCTAATTAGGCCATCTTGGCTAGGTGGGTCCTCTTCAAGTTCAATTCCACCCTCTTCTCCACGAATTCCAAATTTTCAAACGCGCCAAGTCAAGCAGCTCCTTAATGCGGGCGGCCCCCACCTGCTTTCTTCTTGGGTGGTTGTTGGTTGCCCTCACGAGCTGTCGTTAGTTTTGGCTTGAGGGAAACGTTTTCGGACCCGAAATTCAAACCGGATTTTTGGTCAAATGGGGGGACGGGGAGCATTTCGAGTTGGACTTGAAGTCTCTCGGCTTATTTAATTGCGGCCGGAATTGGAACAGTGCACGGAACCACAGACAAGACACACGCAGCATACTCGTGGCGGTCGAAGGGGGGGAAGCCCACGTGCGCTTTCCTTCTCTTTTTTTTCTCGGTCATTTTGCTTTTGCAATTCACGTGTGCTTTCTTGGGATAGCGATCTGGATAAAGGGCACGTGCCGGTTTTGCTCCTGGTTGCTGTCTAGCGAGGTGTGACACTGTCACTGACCTCATCGTGTGTTTTTTTTGGAGTCAAGTATGAATGGTTTCAGGCGCACGTTCAGTTGGTGCGCGATAGTGGAGCCTTTTCGAGCGATCGAGGACAATGATTTATGTGTCGTGTTTCTTCGTGGTTTAACCAAAAATTATAGATGATGATGATGATAATGACAAGATGCCTCTCCTTTTCCTCTGTCTGTAGACTGAAATCTGAGCAAGTGAGCTTGTGTTTTTGTCACGTATGGCAGTTGTTCATCGAGAAGATATCTGCAGAAGATGGAATCCGCCAGTTGAGTAGTGAAACTTGTAGTGGGTTTGGATTTGTAGCACGCTTAGATCACTTGACTTTGATCATCTCTAGTGAATAAACACACTTGAGGGAGGGCTTTGGATCGACCAAAGAGGACATTTCATCAAGTGAGCTAAGCCAATGTGTTACGGTACGGTATCAAAATATGACCACTTCTAGCAGCAATCGAAGTTCATAAGGTTTGCATTGGTTGCCACGGAGTTTGGATAATAGATATATTCAGTTTCTCTTGCAAAATTTTGAAAATACATGGCCTTTTTCGCATCGAGCTATTTGTTTTTTGGCCTTCTGGGTATTTGATTCCACAACAAATTCAATCAGATTTCTCAACGAAAACGTTGAATGATGCATAACTTAGGGGTGAGGGAAATGAGGGTTGAACTCATCTACTTGAAGCTTGGAACCTACCCGCACAAGTCAGCTCTCAAATTTTGAAATCCGGAACCGACCATGCCAGTTTGATCTAGTTCCAGGGAATTGGCCAATTTATTTTTGTTTCATTTTTTGTATGTCTTGAAAGGTCAAATTTACTGTTTCTATGTACATATTTATTAACACACAAAATTTAGAATTGCAATATTGAGCAACAAAACGGTAAGAAGTAACCCACCCATGAGTGCCCGCGATGGTTTGCGCTCAGTTCCTTTCACGAGAGGTCCTGGGTTCAAAGCTCGTAGGTGCCGGTGATTTAAGTGGAGGGTTGTGGCGGTGGGATGCTGCGCTAGCCCCCCGAAAACTAATCAGGCTTCATCGCTGGTTTGAGCGCAAGCTCGCCGGCCGAGCGGACACCTTGGTCACCCAAAAAAAAAAACGGTGAGAAGTAAAACATAGGTAAAAAACAAACTTAAATCTAGAGTAATGGAGAATTATCCAACTCATACCTTAGTCAAGCAAAATGAAAGTTAATGTAACAATTGCCAAAAGCATGTAAATTAAAACTTGAATTACAAAACTTCATTCTCATTCGTCCATAAAAGATTGCTCTAAATCTTAACATCTTGAAAACAAAAAAAAACAACAAATATAATTCAAACTTAAAATGTGTTTGGTCCAGGGTGCAAGATAGGTTCGATTCAGCACACTGGCTCGAAAACAAGACAGCACAATGCCAAGTTCCAATTTTTAGGACCGAGGAGTAGACCGTTTCCCGCAAGAATCGAATCGCATAGTGCCGGCCCAGGATTGGTCCACGGTCGATCTTGGACTGATGCTCACCCCTAGCATAACTTTACGGTTCTCTTAGGCTTAAAAGCAGGAAATTTCCCATGTTGGTAGAATTCCTATCTAGTTGCTAATTTTCCAATCTTGTTAATTAAATAGATGTGATCGGTAACTTACTTATTAGGTAAATGGGAGTAAAATGCCTACACTATAAAAAATTTACTAACATTTCAATAAAGTATTAAATTATCAACTCATCTAAAATTTTACTAGTGTCGTATTTAATTATCAACACTATTGGGAGTTTACCAATATTTATGAAGTAGTAAATTACCAATTCCTTTGAGATTTTCTTAACGTCGTAAGTAAATTACCGACACATCAAGAAATTCACCAATATTCCAATAAAGTAGTAAATCACAAACTCCTCCGAAATTTTACCAATGTAACCAATATTTTAATGATATATTAAATTACGAACTTCTCTGAAATTTTATCAAGGTCGTGAGTAACTTAGTATCAACATTCGAATGAAATAACAAATTACCAACTCCTCTGCATTTTTATCAGTGTCATAAGTAAACTCCCAACACTATAATAAATTTACCGAATGAGTAAATTACCAACTTTTTCTAAGTTTTACTAGTGTGGTTTGTAAAATGACAACACTATAAGGAATTTACCAACATTCCAACAACTTAGAAAATTACCAATTCCTCTAAAATTCTATCATTGCATAAAATTATAGAAAACTGAAAGAAATTTAAACCCTGAGGGAGTGAAAAAGAAAGAAGAGAGAGGAGTGCAGGGGTGGTGGCCGCGCTGCCCACATCCATGCAAGGGTTGCGAAGCCCTCGCCAGTCGTCGCTAGGATTGCGACACCCCAGCCAAGTGATGGTTGGGGTTGTATTGTCAAGGTTGTGCAACCCGAGCTAGATGTGACCTAGGGTCAGACAATCCCGGCAAGCAACAAATAAGGTTGCGTTGCCACGATTGTGGGACCTCGGCCAAGCAATGGTGGGGGTCGTGTAATCCCAAGCAATACGTGGCTAGGGTTGCATGACCTGGGCCAAACGACCCTGGCCGGGCAATAGCCATGGTCGCATAACCTAGGCCAAATCTGGCTTGTTAACTGAGGACGTGCAATCCCGGTAGATCATAGGGGTCGCATGACCGCTGGCGTCGCATTTGCGCAACCTCATGTGAAGTGTGACACGAATCATACTACCCAAGCTAAGACCGACTCTGGCCTTGGGTCGGACGACCCGGGCCAAGAAAGGATGAGGTCGCGAGATAGTGTTGGTAATTACTTACTCACCGGTAAAATTTCAGAGGAGTTGATAATTTACTACTGCATTGGAATTGTTGGTAAATTAATAATGTTGGTAATTTATTGTCGACTTACCTAACATTCGAGTTATCTGTCTTACAGACAAAGAAATATATGAACAAAATTATAAATCTACCGCCAACGAAAAAGCTATTTCAATGACTGGACCGTAAAATCTGTCTCTTGAACGATTGTACATGGAAGATTTTGTCAGTTTTAGAGGCTAAGGAACTAACGAAACTTATTGTTCTCAAAATATATCTGCATCACATCTGCTTTTGAATATAAATATAGTTCCTGCAATCACGTATGTGAACACTCACGTTATCTTCAGTAGCAAAACGGAACTCGCGGACTAAGCGATCGGGTTCCTTTTGTTCGACATTCATTGACTTATCACTCTTCACTTTCAGTATACCTTTCGGGTCATCATACTGATAAAGTACAATCTTGCTTTCCATTTTCTGGACTCGGACGATGTGCTTATGTTTCAATGCATTGCAGTTCCTCATCTGCAAGAATGTTGATGTGGCACGCGATTTTCCCTCAGGGCCTTTAGGCTTCTTATCATGGATCTTTAACCTGAATTGATCTTGCGCATGAGTAATTGGAATACTCAGAGTTCTCGAGGACCAGTTCAGTCATCGATATCTGCTGCAGCAGCATCGGCACTAGGGTTGTCGCGGCTCATTTTTCAAGAAAAACATTCGGTGTGTTTCACGGTCCAACTGCTTTAAACAATTCTGGAGCCCAGCTTGGATAAAGGGCACAAGCCATTCTTTGCTTTAGTTGCTGTCTAGTGAGGTGTGACACCGTGACTGGCCTAATAAACTTTTATCTTTTTGGAGCAAATGTAAATTCTTTAGATACACGTTTAGTTAATGCTCGATAGCGAGCCTTTTGAAGCAATCGAGAGCAATGATTTCTATCTCATGTTTCTTCTTAATTTAGCCAAAACTCGCATCGAAGCGTACGGATTTCGGCATCTTTCGTGTTTGATTCTGCAACAAACCCAACTAGATTTCTCAAGGAAAAGGTTGATTGATGAAAGATTTTATGGTCCGTGAGGTCGACAGCTGGAAATTTTTTTGTGTTGGTAGAATTCCAATCTTGCAGGTTTTTTTAAGTTGACAATCATCTGCAACGTGATTGACGCATTTTTCACACCTCCCTAGATTGGTCAATCATTTATGAGGCGTGTGCCACTTTTGTATCTCAAATAATGGTACGTACCTAAGTATCTCTACTAAAGCCCAATCCCCATGTCGATCGGACTACATAACATTAATGCATATTTACTAAAATTTCCAATGTCAGGAGAAAGTGTTCCACTCTCTGTTGTCTTCAAAGAGACCCCAGTTTCTGTGCCAAGACGACATAACGGGTGGGACTATCCTCAAAGTGACACAATCTTTGCAATCAGGATACATAGAACCCCATGAATGTAACTAGAAAACATTGTCCGCAAACATGATATTATCACAAGAAGTAATGGTGCCTAGATTTGCTTGCGTTCTCAAGTTACATTTTATGCCAAAATTCGAACCGAATCACTGGGCTGTGTTGGAAGAGACAGGTGACCCTTCTCCTACAAGCTAGTGACAGTGTTGTACAGGCACTGCTTCACCAGCGTGAAATTCATTTCCAAGTCTCTGGAGCTTTCGGGTCGAGAACTTGTATGGTTTTGCTCTCGGATTCACTTCATCAGAACACCTACGAGTGCGAGCATGTGCAATTCATGACAAATTGATGAGTTGATCCACTGTAACATAGGCATCTATTCTCACAAGTTGTTGAAATGAGTTTCCTTAACAAACGAGTTCATACCGCTGCCACAAATATATTGTTGAAAAACAAATGCAGAAAAATAAATATAAAACACAAGGATTTACGTGATTCGATCACAAGATGATCTAAGTCCAAGGGCGAGGCAAATCAAGATTCAACTATAATAAAAGAGAGTACAGTTTTTAGAAATTGAAAACAATGACTTAACAAAATCTCACGGCTCATAAAACTCTTCGAAAACAAAATTCTCTCTACATCAATGAAAAAATCTAGCCGCGGTATAAATAGGGTTCCCCAAAATATTTCCTTGGGGGTGTAGCCCTCGAACCTCCCTAGACATTTATTCGCTTACTCGGGCTCAAGCGGATCGCCACAGAGATTTGTTCGCTTGGTCCAAGTTGGGCCTATCGGCCCAATCCTCCCGCGTCATGAACCAAATCTCAATTTTTTCTCCACTTTCGAGTTGCACCAAAAATATGTCGGGTCGGGTGATAAATCGAACCGAATACATAAAATTCAAGACATATTTAACAAATCTCAACCTCGGCTTGAATTTTCCAAAATAAAACTGTCAAGAAGCCGAACACATTCTCTAGGCATCCCTAAGCCTACGTGAGCTAACTCGGTGTAAGAAATAAGGGCTGCAACGAAAAAACATATCCACTTCAAAAAATAAATGTAGAACTTGCATTTACCTCGCTACCAAAACCCCATAAGGGGCAAACTCAACCAAGTTCAAGCAATGCTTAAACTTGTTGGCGGGGACTGGATTGGTCAACATATCAGCAGGATTGTCAGCTATACCAATTTTCTTTACTGTCATATTTCTTTCAGCAACTGTCTCTCGAATAAAGTGATACTTGACATCAATATGCTTAGTCCTATCATGATATGCTTGATTTCTAATCAAGTATATAACACTTTGATTGTCACAAAAGACAACCGAATTGTCTTCCTGCTGGAGCCCAAGTTCTTGAACAAGATTCCTTAACCAAATACCTTCTTTCACTGCTTCTGCTACTGCCATATACTCTGCTTCTGTAGTGGACAAAGCAACTGTCGACTATAAGGTTGACCTCTAACTAATAGCCGAACTAAATAGTGTGAAAAGATGGCTAGTCAAAGATCTCCTCTTGTCGAGATCACCTGCAAAATCGGAATCCACAAATCCCACAACTGAGGTACCGTTGAAACTGTTTCTATCAAACACTAGGCCCAACTCTGCGGAGCCTCTAAGATACCCAAGTATACATTTCACTGCCTGCCAATGGATCTTTCCAGGATGCACCATATATCTACTAACCACACTAACTGTCTGCGCAATGTCTGGACGAGTGCATACCATAGCATACATAATGCTACCGACTGCACTGGAGTATGGGACACGAGACATCACAGCCTCCTCGACCTCTGATTGAAGTGAATGTAGAGCAGAGAGTCTAAAATGGGATGACAACGGTGTAATCAAGGACTTAGCGTTTTGCATGTCAAACCTCTCAAGTACCTTCTCAATATAACTCATCTGCGAGAGATATAACTTCCCTCCTTTTCTGTCCCTCTGAATCTCCATTCCTAAGATTTTTTTGGCAGGACCCGGATCTTTCATCTCGAGCTGCTCACTAAGTCGTTTCTTCAAGATCAATACATTTGACATGTTCTTTGCAGCAATGAGCATGTCATCCACGTATAAGAGAAGATAGACAAATGATCTATCTAAACTCTTCTTGAAGTAGACATAACTATCATAGTTGCTCCTATGATAACCGCTTCCTATCATAAAACTGTCAAATCTCTTATACCATTTGTCTTGGTGATTGCTTCATACCATACAAGGATTTCTTCAATCTACAAACATGATCTTTCTTGCCTTCTACATAATAGCTTTCGGGCTGGGCCATATAAATAGTTTCCTCAAGCTCGCCATGCAAAAAAGTAATCTTCACATCAAGTTGTTCAAGCTCTAAGTCAAATTGAGCAACTATAGCCAGCAACATACGAATGGAAGTGTGTTTTACCACAGGGGAGAAAACTTCATCATAATCAATTCCCTCCTTCTGATTGTAGCTTTTAGCTACGAGCCGAGTCTTGCATTTAACATTTTCAACATCTAGAATTCCTTCCTTTTTCTTGAGGACCCATTTACATCCAATGGCTCTTTTTTCCTTAGACATCTACACCAAGTCCCAAGTCTGGTTCTTATGAAGTGATTCAAGTTCCTCAACCATAACAATAGCCCATTTCTCTGATTCTGTGCAAGTAACGGCTTTTGTATAGGTAGAAGGTTCCTGAATACCCATATTTTCTGCTGTCGTAAGAGCATAAGCCACCAGATCAGAGAACCTATATTTCTGAGGAGGCCGAGTCTGCCTCCTTTCTCTACCAGTAGCAATAGAGTATGACTGCTCCACCTCATCTACAGCTTCCTCATCTGAACTTGGATCAACAGGAGCAATTTACTCGTTCAAATCATTCTGAGAGGTCTTTTCCGGAAGCTCCACTTGAACCTCCACCTCATTCGTATCACTCTCATGTTTTCCTGCAGACTCATCAACAACTTTCCTTTGATCAAGCATATGTATTTCATTAAATGTAACATCCCTACTAATAATAAACTTAGGTGAGTTAGGTTCCTGGCACCATAAACGATAACCTTTCAACCCATTAGCATACCCAACAAAAGTACATTTCTTTACTCTAGGTTCTAATTTACCATCCTTAACATGATAATAAGTAGGGCATCCAAAAACCTTTATATTAGAACAATCACAAGGCTTACCTGACCACATTTCAAAAGGATTCTTGCATTCTATTGCTGTTGAAGAAAAGCGGTTAACCAGATAACAAGCCGTGTTAACAACTTCAGCCTAAAAATCTTTTTCCATGCCAGCATTAGAGAGCATGCATCTTGCTTTCTCCAATAGAGTTCTGTTCATACGTTCTGCCACTTCATTCTGCTGTGGAGTGTGCCTAACTGTACGGTGTCGAACGATACCTGCATCTACACAAACTTCATTAAAATCGCCACCACAAAACTTAAGACCATTATCGGTTCTAAGACTTTTGATCTTCTTCCCTATCTAATTCTCAACAAGGGCTTTCCACTTCTTGAAGGTAACATCATTTTTTTCTTTTCAGAAAGTAAACCCAAACCTTCCTGGAATAATCATCAATGAATGTTACAAAGTAAAGAGCACCATCCTTAGATGGAATCTGTGCTAGTCCCTATAAATCGGAATGAATATAGTCGAGTGTACTCTTTGTCGAATGCGTCCCCGTACTAAATTTGACTCTGCATTGCTTGCCAAGAACACAATGCTCACAGAAATCTAGCGAGGTTGTCTGCTCCCCACAAAGTAAACTACGTTTACTCAAAACTGTCATGCCACGCTCACTCATGTGGCCCAAACACATATACCACAATTTCATTCTATCATTATCAAAGACGAAATTGCATGTGCCAATTGAAGGACCCGTAACTGTGCTACCCTGTAAATGATACAAGTGATTCACCTTGCTTCCTTTCATCACAACCAGATTGCCTTTTGAAACTTTGAGAACTCCACCTCCACCTAAGTACACACACCCAATGAAATCCAAACTACTCAACGAGATAAGGTTTCTCTTTTAGTCTGGTATATGTTTTTACTTCATTCAAGGTTCTCATTGCTTTATCATGGCACTTAATCCGTACAGTACCAATACCCATGACTTTGCATACAGCATCATTCCCCATCAAGACTGATCCATCATTCAATGACTCGTATGTGGTGAACCATTTCCTATTTGGGCACATGTGATATGATGCTCCCGAATCCATTATCCAAACATCATTAGAGAAATTAACAGTAGAGCATGCCGTAAAAACACTGTCTAACGCATGAGACTCGGTTTCGTTTGCAACATTCACCGAATCTTATCTTTGACCATGCTGCTTATCCTTTTTCTTGAGCAAAGGACAATCTAACTTGTAATGTCCCTTTTTGTGACAATAGTAGCACTCAATATTCATCTTATCTCCAGGTGGCTTAGATTTTGAACAACAAATAGATTTCCTTCAGGAAGCTTTATCCCTGCTTTTGGTCCTGCCTCTTACAAACAAACCATCTGCTTTCTTTTCACTGGTATTCTCATTCAATTTTGTTCTCAATTCTGCAGAATTCAATGATGCTTTAAGATCCTCCAAAGTTATGGATTCACGTCCATAAAGCATCGAGTTCACAAAATTCTCGTATGAGGCAAGCAGTGAACATAACATGGTCAAAGCTTGATGTTCATCCTCGAGTTTAATAACTAGATTTTTCATATCCAGAATAATTTTATTAAACTCGTCCAAGTGTTTCTGAACAGACGTACTTTCACGTATCTTTAGGGTATAAAGATGCTGCTTTAAATAAAGTTTCAATATTAGAGATTTCTTCGTGTAGAAACTTTCCAGTTTCTTCCAGAGACCAGCTGTTGTTTCCTCATCGATGACTTCTCGCAAAACCTTGTTATCTAGAGACAATTGGATCGCGCTATGCGCCTTTTCGTCCATCTCTTCAATCTCAGCTGAGGTCATATCGTTTGGATATTTTTCGTCCAGCACCCTAACCGTATTCTCTCGCCTCAATAAAGCCTTCATCTTTATTCTTCGTAATCCGAAGTTGTTATGTCAATCAAAAGATAAGATCTGAAACTTCAAAGATGCCATCTCAAAGAACCCTAGAATCGAACTAGGCTCTGATACCACTTGTTGAAAAACAAATGCGGAAAAACAAATACATAATACAAAGATTTACGTGATTCGATCACAAGGTGATCTACGTTCACGGGCGAGGCAAATCAATATTCTACTATAATCAAAGAGAGTACAGTTTTCAAAAGTCGAAAACAACGACTTAACAAAACCTCATGGCTCACAAAACTCTTCGAAAACAAAATTCTCTTTGCATCAATGAGAAAACCTAGCCGTGGTATAAATAAGGCTTTCCAAAAAATTTCCTCGGGGGCATAGCGTCCGAACGCCCGAGACATTTGTTCGCTTACTCCGGCTCAAGCGAAC
This sequence comes from Syzygium aqueum, assembly GCA_031216185.1. Taxonomy (NCBI): domain Eukaryota; kingdom Viridiplantae; phylum Streptophyta; class Magnoliopsida; order Myrtales; family Myrtaceae; genus Syzygium; species Syzygium aqueum. The sequence continues at coordinate 28,666,225 of CM062236.1, forward strand.
CGCCACAGAAATTTGTTCGCTTGCTCCGAATTGAGCCTATCGGCCCAACCCTCCCGCATCACAAATCAAATCTCAATTTTTTCTCCACTTTTGAGTTGCACAAAAAATATGTCGAGTCAGGTGATAAACCAGACCGAATACATAAAATTCAAAACATATTTAACATATATAAATAATAAAAGAGCTTAAAAGTTCTTATCAGATGTGATATTTTAGACCGATGTCCGACAACCATTGTTTACTTGTTTTTACCACTTGTTTCCGTCTTTTTCCTCTCTGCAAATTCTTGGTAATAGCCATTTTCTTTGCCTCCTAATCAGTAATAACTTAAGACCTAATTATCAACATCACCTTCCCAATGATTTGTGAGAGTTAGAACACTCTTTTGAATTGTTCCTAGACCCGAGTGTCCTTCCGTGTACGATTTGGGGACAGGAGATAGTACACAGCTTCCTATCATATTGTATGCAGTAAATGTATATTTGCAATGGAATTTGTACAAGAATAGCACAAAGACTAGACTTTTTAGGAAAGATATCTTTAACACTCGAAATATACGAGGAAACCCCGAGTGCAGTTGGCCGCTTTAAAATTTGCCGCTAAAAGCCTGAGGCAAGATGCAGCCATCTTATATTGTATCATTGATGTGGAAGATTAATAAGCTTATTAAGAAATGAGAAATAATGCAACTAAAATGTCCGTATTATGGAACTGAGCAGACATTAGTGACTTACTTAGTGGGGATAGGATACTCGGGGAAGAACTTGGCAAGGATGTCCACCACCTCGCCACGGTGGAGCGTGCTCTCTGAGCAGAGGTAGCGGCCGGAGGCTGAGGGAGTCTCGAACACAAGAATGTGAGCCAGTGCCGCGTCCTGAACATGTACATAAGCCTGAACCAAGTTGGCGTACGTCTTGGCCGAGCCAGTTAAGCACTTGAGGATGTGAACTGTGCTGGCATTGACCGTTGCCTGGAGCAACGGCCCAATCACCAGGGCTGGAGTCACCACCACCAGGTCTATTCCTTTCTCCTTCGCCAACTTCCACGCCGCCTGCTTTGCAACCACCTTCCCATAACAGTACCAGTTCTACGATATTACGGTGATTGTCACTGGTCTAATTTATTGGATAGATAAATATGAAGCAGGATCGGCGTCGTAGTCATTTAAAGCAATTAGATCTTGCAGTAGATAAGTATAAAACAAAGAGATAGATGCAAAAAATGACCTTGGTTTTCTTGCAGAACTCTAGGTCGCTCCAGAAGGACTCATCCACCACGGCATCGGGACTCCTGTTGGGATCCATGTAGACCGTACCTATCGAGGAAGTGAACACCACGCGTCGAACATTGGCCTCTGCAGCTGCGATCATCACGTTCTTGGTCCCGTTCACGGCTGACTCCAACATTTGCTCCTAGTCAATCACACAAAATACACCAAAATGTCACCACCTACAGCAATCCATATCATACTTCATAACCAAAAAAAGATTCATGTTTGAGTTTGTGTTCTTTAAGCATCAGTCATCACAGAGCGGAGATGGAGTTGAAATTACAAACTCACCGGATCATCAGTAAGCGGAGAGGTGGTGTGAAAGACACCATGGCAACCACTGATGGCTTCCCTTAAACTCTCGAGGTCAAGCAGATCAGCCTTGCAGAGTCAACCTCTCTTCAGCTCCATCAAGCTCTTTTAGATGGGCATTCTTGGGATCACCTGCAAGAAAACAACATCAATGCACCAGTGTCTACAAAACATTTGACAAATTGTACTGTCTCAAGTTAAACAGACGTGAGCGAAAAACAAACCGAACCAACCCGGATCCCTCATAGTTCCCTTGACACTGTATACTTTTTCCAGGAGCAGTTTTACAATCCAAGAAGCAATGAAGCCGCCGGGTCCGGTGACACACACCATTCGACTGGAAACACCCTGTGAGTTGTCGACTGGCATGCTGGATTATATACTAATGATAATGTCTTTCTGGCAAGTGAAAAGAGGAGAAATTTGGTAGATACCGGTAGGGCGAACTTGTGCCGAGGCTAATTTGGCAAGCGATTGTTATATGCTAAGAGAATGGGCTAGCTTAATAAAATCAACCTACCAAATCTAAAGATTCCACTACTCCTGTCATGATCTCTTTCTTATTTTGGTCATATCTATTGTAATCTGATCATATGAGCTTTTTTTATGAAAAAAACAGATAGAGAATAAATGGAAAAACTGTCCAAAAAGTTCTAAATTTACTGCACTTTTGTCAATTCAATCCTAAATATTTTAATTGTATCAGTTGAGTTCTAAATCTTTTCACGTTTTACCGATTGAATCCATTCGATCAATTTTGACCGAAAATCGCTAGCATGGATGTCGGTTGTCCTATGTGGCACGGCCAGTGCTCACCTTGATAATTTTTAATAATTTTTTAAAATTTTTTATTTTTTATTTGCCCCTTTTTTTCCTTTCTTCTCTTTTCTTCTTTAATTTTTCATTCATTCCCTTCTTCTTTTTCTTTTTCATTTTTCCCTCTGTTGGACTCAGGTGAGGGCCACCCTCACCAAATTGGGCTAGGGCAACCCTTGCCTAAGGTCAGCAAAGAAAAAAAAAAGAAAGGAAGAGAAAAGGAAAACAAAGAAAGAAGTAAAGAAGGAAAAGAAAAAAAAAGGAAAAAAAGGAAAAAAATAAAGAAATTAATAAAAATATTATTAATAATTGTCCACATTAACACCGGTCATGTCATGTAGGACGGGTAGCGTCCACGTCAGCGATTTCCAGTCAAAATTGATCAGATTAACTCAATTACTTAAATGTAAAAATGTTTATAACTTAATTGGAACAATTAAAAGATTTAAAATTCAATTAGCAAAAGTGCAATATGTTTGAGACTCTATGAATAATTTTGCTAAGAACAAAGAGAGATCATGTTTCATCTGATCATAGTGTATAATGCATCAATTCGAACACTAGGAAGAGAATGCAATTTTAGCTGGACTGATTCAATGCACATGACAGACTTTGAAATGAAATCATATGTAAGAATGAGAATGTCCAGGGAATAGATGGGTTATCTATTACTATTGACTTCAAATGGGTCTAATTTGAAATTCTTCAAAGCACGGTCAATGCACGAATCCCTCGTCATTAATTACTGTGTTGACGATGGATAAAGATCAACCATGACCATTATCTTAATAGTTTGGGACGTAGTCCATGACAAAACCCAATTCAAATTTGGAAAATTCTTGGGTCATTTCTAGTAATTTAACGCTTCATTTACCAAGGAAGGTACAGCTCTCATGGACTAGAGGCGGATCTATATCCATTTCCTTTTTACCCTGTCAGCAAGTACTACGATGGAGAAAAGGCTGAACAAACAATTTAATCTAAGAGGAAACCAATTTAATCCCTCTGAAAAGCAATCAAACACGTTCATAATCATAAAGGATCATATAAATTTTCTATCCTTCATTCACTGTTTCTCCTTAAACTAATAAGGATACCACCAAACACAGGAAACTATACCTACTGTAAGATCAAACCTCAAATTATTTTTTTATGTTGCCAAAATCTTCGAACTTGCATAAATGTGACAAATATATCATCCATTGCAATTCCATTTAAGCTTAACATTACAATTCTTATGTTGCAGCTTACGTAAACACCGATAAGCAAACGAAGCTGACTTTAATCAATGATGTATATATGGTTTTTGGTGAAATGATACTAAGGATCGTACTTCATTTTAAGCATAAGAGACAAACTACTTTCTATAAAGTGGGAAGCAATGCCATATATGTTAATATTCTGTATCAGTGCTCGTTTAGTGGGTGTCGTTTAGGGTTTTTGATGCCATTTTCCCAACAAATGATGTCCTTAACCAGCCTGTGCATACTACATTTTTCGCTATCCGTATTTGGTGAGATGCCACGAACTATTTTAAGATCATTTCCTTTCTTAGAGCGTGTGTTGTTAATATATAAGGCTCATCAATTTTCTATCCGAAAAGTATCAATTGAAATATCTACAAAATATTGTGGGCCAATAAGTAAGATCTCAAATCTTTGTGAAGTCGTGTATGAACCCCACTATGCCCATAATTTAAACTCCCAACAGCCCAAAACCTAGAAACGCTTGATATTTCCCACGTAAACCTCCCCTCTTTAGCAGACGAACATGGAGCAAGTTGCAGATCGTTCTTACTTTACTCAATCTCATTCATGCAAGATCAAGTGTCAGCACATCACATCAAAAATATGATTATTGACCCGATGTTTTATAATCGATACGGACTACATAAATGTATGAAAACGAAAGCACTTTCTTTTAAGTACCGCATTGACACGCCAAGTATGATCCACTTGAAATTCGAAAAATTCGAAAAGGGATTTTCCTTCTCACTTTCGAAAAGTCCCTTCTCGAACTTTCGAAAGCATGATGGAATTTGACTCTGGAAAAATCCATCTCTGACCGTCTTTCAAATTCAAGAGAACTGAGTTCGGTCTCGTCTCGTCTTTTGTCACCGGCGCCATCCCCATCTCTGAATCAGAGAAACTTTCTTTTGTTCACAGTGTCTTGTTAATCTCTACCATGTCTGTCTTTCCATTTCTCTTCTGTTCTTCAGCAGCTAAAACAGACATGAAAATCTTCCAAAGAAGAAGAAAATTAGAATCGGATCCCACTCCCACATGTTCTTCTCTCTCTTAACCGCTCATCATTTCTCCTGTAGATTGTCCGGAGCAGGCGATTGCTTTTGCTGGGACCCCGACCTTTGTCGTGTCCTTTTTTTTGAAGGTTCTTTGAGGCAAAAAAGATTGTTTTTTCAAAACGTCCGGAGACAAACCAACTCTATCCCTCCACTTGTCTCGCATCACTGGTGCAGTATAAGCCATCTTTGCGAAAAAATAAGATCGGAAGCAGGAAAAAAGAACTTCGAAAATTCTCTTTAAGCCGACCTAATGGACCCGACCCGTTGTAGCCGAACCCTAGAGAGAGAGAGATCGAGACGCTCTCTTGATTTCCAATTCGTGCCCCTCTCTCCCTCTCACTCTCTCTCTCTAGTTTCATGGTCAACACAAAGATCTTTTACTTTGATGCTTCAGCCATCCCTTTCGTGAGGTGAGCTCAAGTTTCTGCGAATTTCGGTTCTCTTCTTTCTGTGCTTGCTGCTGCTGCTGTTGTTGTTGTTGTTGTTGTGATTTGTTATCGTACTGGGTCGGAAAGCTCGTTTCTTGGTGCTTGGGGATTCATTTCCAGCTGAAAGCTCGAAACTTTGATGTGGTTCTGCTGCAGATCTGGTTAAGCAGAGGGTTTTCCCGCATAGATCCATCGGTCGCTTTGTTACTTGGGCGCAAAAAGGCTTCGTTTTGGGACCTGGGTCTGTGTCGATTGGATCCTGTTGTCTCGTTTTGTTAACTCCCAAGTGATGTCGTCGTCGATCAAGAGCGAGTCGATTCAAATTCGCAACGTGTGGGAGTATAATCTCGAGGAGGAATTCGAACGAATCCGCGAGATCGTCGATGATTATCCGTATGTAGCGATGGATACGGAGTTTCCGGGTATCGTCGTGCGGCCTGTGGGCAACTTCAAGAACTCGAGCGAGTTTCACTACCAGACTTTGAAGGAAAATGTGGATATATTGAAGCTGATCCAATTGGGCCTAACTTTTTCTGATGAGAGAGGGAACTTGCCGACTTGCGGATCAGATAAGTACTGCATTTGGCAGTTCAATTTCCGCGAGTTCAATGCGAATGAGGATTTCTTTGCGAACGATTCGATCGAGCTTTTGAAACAGAGTGGGATCGATTTCAAGAAGAATAGCGAGAGGGGCATCGATGCTGTGCTATTTGGGGAGTTGCTGATGTCTTCTGGGATTGTGCTGAACGATAATGTTTATTGGGTAACCTTCCACAGCGGGTACGATTTCGGGTATCTGCTCAAGCTGTTGACTTGCCAATCCCTGCCAGACACTCAAGCGGGGTTCTTCAATTTGATCCATATGTATTTCCCGACATTGTACGATATCAAGCATCTCATGAAGTTCTGCAACAGTCTGCACGGAGGTCTCAACAAGCTTGCCGAGTTGTTGGAAGTCGAGAGAGTTGGGATATGTCACCAGGCAGGTTCGGATAGTCTGCTGACATCTTGTACTTTCAGGAAATTGAAAGAAAACTTCTTCAGTGGATCACTGGAGAAGTATTCTGGTGTGTTGTATGGTTTATGTGTCGAGAAAGTGTACTCAGTGAATGTAGGGAATGAACTTGAAATTTGAAAAACGTGTACCAGTAAAAAAAGTGAAAAATGAATGAATAGTTTTTATAGGACTGTATGGTGGTGCCGCAGCTCTATGTATCCTGATGGCAAGTTACATGCTAATTAGTTTGCTCATGACTTATCATGTCATCGTTGTTTGAGATCTTTCTGCAAGTTCCCGTTGTTGGGGTATATTGCGTGTAAATCGTATGGGGACTAGGATTTTTCTTGATCACTCAATTCATCGCACTATTACAGTTCATTCATGGGTGCTTCATTTGGAAGCGTGGAGCATCGTGCGCTGTAGCATTAGTCTGAGATGTGCCCGGATTTGATTTTTCGTGGTGCTGATTCTGCTCAATCGGCTCCTTCCATGCAAGCATACTGGAGGTCTTCGTTCTGTCGGATGTCTCAATATGACTCGAATATGTTGAGTAGTCTAGGAGTTAGAATTACTCGAGAACATCTAGGTGACTAAGGTTACTTCCCATATGCTGCTGGATTTTCACATTATTGCAATCCCGTTGGTGATGACCAATCAATGAGATAGCCAGCCCCTTGCTGTTATAGACTGCAACTTTGTGGGATCTGCAGTTGATGCTCTCCAGCACTTGTACAAATTTGTAGAAATAATTTGAGAACGTCATGGCTACTCCGGCTAGAGCAGAGCCGAAAAGCACAGGAGCTTGCCGTTGGATAGAAACTTTCTATTTTTTGTCCTAGGAACGTTGTGCTGGGCACTGGTCGTCATGAATTCCTTGTCTATGAGGTTTTCCTCTGATTTGAAATGACTTGGTTGTTGTATTCCTCCATTAGAGATTTCCTGGCCTGGATTCCTAGTGACGGTTTCTGTTATCTTCTTCACATGGAGGCAGATGGTCTTTAACTAGGTTATCAATTCAAATTTTCAATTTGTCATTTTCCGAACCATCACCACTGGTCACTGTATACAAGCAATGAGCAATCTAATTAAAATACGAGAACAAACCCATCCAAAACTAATCAACTTTTCCAGTTACTATTTCCTGACAGTTTAAGTCGTCCCAGCTCCAAGTATGACATAAACACGTACGAAATATGTAAATTTTACAGAGGCAGGGTGAAACGAAAGATTTCAAGCCAAATCAAATCAATAATTAGCTATTTAGCAATTGGGTTAAACGACAGATTTTCATCTCTTTTTTCTTCGTACGCCAGTCTGACGTAAAATGGCTCGAACTTGTTCATCTGTTTTCCGTTTAACATCTAAACACAAGAAAATCAACTCTCTCAGGCTCCCTTATCCCAATTACCTGGATGCCTTTACTAATCGGATGCTTTTTTTCGTTCTTCCTCCCGGTAGGTACTCTAGTGTATGACTTAATCTGCCTCTTTCAAAACCAGCACAAGTGACCAGCGTAGATTTGCTGATGGTATGGATGCTTGACCGAGAGCATGAAATTTTCTAATCTGCAATCACCAGCCCGTCAGGGATGCGTGGTACGAGTAACCCAGTAAAGCTTTATAAGAACTACGAATAACATTGGCTTGAGAAGATCCCCGCAAATTAACACAAACCCCCACCCACCATTTGCTAACATGGCAAGCAAGAAAGCATATTCTGGGAATTCCAGGGTTTAAGAGGAACCATGCTCCGATACACAGATGAACATCCTAATGTTTGATCAGCTAATTTAAGTTCAAAGCAGTCTATTGTCTAGTGATGATAATACTAGCAGGAGTATCGATATCAGCGATAGCAGCGCTATAAGAAAAGACTAAACATCAGCTCTGGCAGACCTCCTTCAGACAAATTCCTCCCTGCAAAACCCGCAACCCACAGTCAAAACAATTTTGAAATTTGAACAGGGTATCTATAAAGATGCTCCATCCTATTCGATAAGTTTCAATCAAGTGGCCAGTCAATTAAATTACCAAAGGCCTCCATAAAATAAAAGACACGGGCATGGATAAAGCAATCAAATTTAGGCTTTGTTTGTTTCGCAGAAAATGAATGATTTGGAAAATATTTTCCTAAAAACTATTGTTTATATAGCTTATAAAAAATAAATGAACAAGGAATATTTTGATCGTTCACGAAAATGTTTAGACAAACCGTTATCAATAATGAAAACATTTTCCATTGACTATTTATTTCAAGCGATACAAACGATTATTTTTAGGACAATGTTTTCAAAATCATTCATTTTCTGAAAAACAAACGGAGCCTTGATCATATCCTATTTTAGTCAAGGCGGAATTTGTATGGGTTAAATAAGTAATGCATAGGGCACTCAAACAATTATCCGAATTTATTGTATAACTCTAATTTAGCCTCTAAACAATTATAAAAAAAATGCACAAACTATTTACAGGATTATCACACAACACAATGCAGAGAATGGACACGATTTTCTTCTTGTTTTAAAAGATGATGAAGCTTTCACAGAGCTGAATCTGGTTGACAGATTGTGCTCATATTAACAAGTTAGATAGATATCCACATCAAGCAAACGGAAGATGTAGAACTGGAATTGCAGTTAGGACAAACCTCAGACTAATGTTCTCTTGCGCTTGGTTGATTTGATGTTCCTCGCAATATAAGTAATGACCTCTTTCAAAGTGGCTTTTCTTCCTTCTTTGAAATTCCAGAGCTCGGGTACAATATACCTTCCGCTTGGATTATATTCATTCAGATCTTTCAAAGCTATGACAACTGCTGAGTAGACCTCATCACCCCACTCCTCCTTAAGCTTTTGTAGTTTTTCATCTTCTTCAACAATTATCGACTGCACAAAATTATTACCATTACATGGTGGTAAGAGAGCAGAGAGGCATAAAAAAGGCTGTCAATATTTAACCAAGACTCCATTGAGTACAAGGCTGCTTGTTTTACTGGAAGCCTGGGACTTATGGGCAGTGCCAAATGAGAAGGAGAACTATCCTTCCTAGTTGAACAGATAAGGATGGCATGTTGAGCAAAACAAGTTGCAGTTTTTTTCTTTTTCCAAATACGATACATAGGTCGAAACTTAAACCTAGCACTAATGCTGGTGAACCATGGCCTCAACCAACCTGGTCAACCCAGAGCTCCAAATCATAACAGATTTTAGACTCCAGAGTGATGCCCAATCAAACTTGGACAGTCCGAATCAAACTACCACAATAAGTAATATCACCACTGGAAATTTAGCAAAAAGAAATACATGAACATTTCAAACCTGAATTTTCCCATCAATCTCAACGGTCTTGAATGGATGCCACTGCGAATTCACCTGTGACTGCCAGAAAGAGCACAATGTACTGGCCTGCAATTGTGCCTCCTGAACTGAAAATCTTTTCTTGCAAGCAGTAAGAAAAGGCTTATCATCAAGCTCCCCCATTCTTTTGATCCCAATAGTTGTGCGTGCACCAAGCAGATCACTCAGACCCTTTCCAGAAACAAAAAGAATAAGTTGATATCTATTTCAATTCCGACTCCTATTACCAAATTTAGGTCTACCTGCCAACAACTTAGATTATTGGAACTTAGTTAGTACCACCCTATAAGAGAGGCTTCCTTTGGGTAACATGAAAAAATTTAAGTCCATTGTATTCACATTGCACTTCACTTCATGTTCAATTTGTCAAGTAAATAAAGGAATCATCTGATAACACTCTGATCTGTGAAAATTATGAACAAAAACTTTTAACAGATTGGAGAAAAGGTGCAATGTTCAGTCAGTGCCAGTGACAAAATTATACCCTAGTGCGTGGCTATGCACAGAAAATAGAGATAGTACCTGGATCAATTCCTTACGAGCTTCTTGCAGTTCATCATTGCTCTGGCGCTCTTTACTAATGAGGGCAGAATTTAGATCCTCCAAGCTGGTCAACTGCTCCTTCTTCTCTTTCAGTTCATCATTCATCTCCTTCATCTTCTTTTGAACAGCTTCATCATCTTGATCTTCAAGGTGCTTCATAACTTCTACTTTCCCTTTCAATTCTTCAATTTCCATTTCCAATTTCTGCTTCGCGTCGAGCTGCCGTTCCAACTCCAGGATCTTACTCAGGGCCTCCTCTTTCTCCCTCTAGAAATCCTAGCAGTGTCAGTCATATATAAAGAAGAATATGCTATGGTAATCAAATGGAAGTTTTTTTTCACTCGCATTCACACCTTTTGTTCTTCCACCAGCCTGAGGACATTTTCATCAGCTCTTTTCTGCTCCATTGATGCCAACTGGAGAGAACTGTTTTTGACATCATTCTAGAAGGACAAATTAAGAAATCAGTATACATCTTGTGATGCGACCTTGACTAAATATGACATATGCCAATGCTTTCAGCGAACTACTAGAACCTGCCAACTGCTAAGTTTTCAATGCAATTGTCTCACCTTAGTGAGTACAGAAAAGTAAGCACTTTTATTATTCAAACATTTTGGTGTCCTTTTCTGTCAGGCTTTTATTGTTTGAACAATAAAGAGCAACCGGTTATTTCCTTCTTAAGTACTATTCTCTAAGACGCATGCAGTAAAGAAGCTTCAATTTGACATGCCTGATGACGACTTTGCATCAATTGACGAAAGTGCTAAATTTGCCTGTGTTTCTATAAAATTGGTGATCGAGGCAGAAATGAACCAAAGACCACCCTTAAAAAGAATTGCACATGAAGCGTTGTTACAACGGCTCCAAATATATATTAATTTAGTAAGGTAGCTAAAGGTGAAAGTAGGAAGTAAATAGTCTTGGCAAATAGTATGTTCACTTCGTGTAACCTTTTTCTTGTCCTCATCCAGCTTTTGTCTCTCACGCTCAGTTAGGGCTTCACGTTTGTTCAATTCTTTGCTCCAACAATCAATCTTTCTTTTCTTCTTTTCCAACTCATTGCTAAGTTTCTCTTGTTCTAACAATATCCTTTGTATTTTGTCACGTTGAAGGCGTTGCATCCTCCTTGTTTCTGGAAAAACAATAAAATACAAGAAAATTAAGTCATGTTTCTTTAGAATGAGAGCATGTAGCAGTCACATATAGAACTTAATGGGAATTCGAGTTTTGGTGCCAGTATCAGTCTTCAGCCTTATAAAAAAGTCAGCATGTGGAAAGTGCCCTCGACATAACATCTCTTTAGCTTGCAGCACTGACCACATAACTTTTGATATTTGATTAAGTGCACATAAAACTTGCACCAGAGCAACTATGAACTACATAGATGTTATGGCATACAATCTGATAAAGACAAGAAAGTCCATATACATGGACAGATGCGCACAAGCACATGAGAGAGAGAGAGAGAGAGAGAGAGAGAGAGAGAGAGAGAGAGAGAGAGAGAGAGAGAGAACCTTCCACAAAAGCAGAGTGAAGCTTGTCTTTTTCTTCAAGCATCCTACTCAGTGACAAAGTCTTCTCATTATACTTGGACTGTAATTCCTCCAAAGTTTCATTTGTCAAATCAATCTCGTTAGCTAGATGCGCCACAATTCTGTGTCTACTTTGAGCTGCTTCCTGAACAATGTCAGAGATTGTCCGCAACTTCCCTGTCTTGCGAAGGTAATCTCCCACTGGCCCATCCGCATCATAGTCATCTGACCGCGCACACCAGCCATATGTATTTGATCCGATCTCTGTCTGCGCATTCCAGCCCTTTTTTCCGTGATTATCTGTTTCAAATTCTTTCTCAAACTCTGTCGCATTAATAAACCCATGCCAATCATCGTTAAACCTCACTACAGCTTTTGCCGACCGACCGTCTTCGTTCCAAAACATGTGGACTTCCAGAGGTTTGTACTTGGCAAACTTGGTCAGCCAATATGCACTATCTACGGGTTCTTTCCCGCTGCTTTTGTCAATGAGAATGTTGGCTATGACTCCAGTCCAAGGCCACACAAAAACCTCATCTTGCTGAGGCGTCTGTGCAGCGGGTTGCTGCAGAACCGGTTGAGGAGCTTGGTCTGCCTCGCTGGCTAGGTCTGTCTCCAGGTACTTCGCCAAGGCAAGGTGGTTCGCCTTTTGTTTGCCACTTCTATTCGCAGAACCTTTACCCACCCCTGCCGCATGTTGATAGAGTTCTTTATACCTGTAGTCCTGCTTTTTCTTGCCCGTACAGAAAGGGCATCTTAAGCTTCCATTTGGGCCCTTTACTTTGTACTTCCCGGATTTCAACTCATCATAAGGTCTGTTTATGTGGTCCAATATCTCAGAATCACTAATATCTGAATCTTCTTCAGAGCTGTAGTCCATCTCCCGTTTGTTTCAGATCTAAAGAAGTGTAAAAGAAAATCGTCTCACAGATCAACAAGACATTTTAAAAGCAGCAGCTTTCAGGTAAGAAAGTCAAGAAACAGTCACACCACTTATGCAGAAAAAATAGAGCACGAAACTGTCTACACCGGTTTGCCGGATTATTATTCGACGCCCCACCAAGAAGCCCAACACTACTAACCACGATGACGAGGTCGCTCTATGTTAAAAGAATGCAGGATCGGCTCGCATGGCGGGAGACCGTGATGCTACGCATCAATGCAATGCATGCAGGCCCACATTCAGCCCAATGCATGCCCAGAAATATAGGAGCAATTCCCACCGATATACCCCGCAACAAATAAACTCAACATCCCACCAAACAGAAACCACAGGGCATATTTCAACTTGCTAGCACAAAAATTCGATCTTTTCTACAAGGCGAGTAAGGCGGATTCCAGCTTTTCCGTCATTAGCTAAGAATAACTTAATGACCCCCAGCAACTTGTGTACCCACAATCAGTACATTACAGTGACAGATTTAACTACGGCTGTTCATAAAAATTTCACATGCAAACAGCACTACCGTCTCCTTTCATTTTGCCCTTTCCCTCTTCCTCGCGGCCGAAACCGATCATTCCCTGAACACGCCCCGGTTTGCCAGATTATACTGCGACGTCCCCCCCCCCCCCCCCCTCCCCAAGAAGCCCAACACTACCTACTGACCACGATGACGACATCGCCTCTACCTCAACAGAACGCAGGATCAGCACGCATGGCGGGAGACTCTGATGCTAGCTACGCATCAATGCCGTGCATGCAAGCCCCCATACGAACAAGATTTTCACACCCATGTCTCGCATTTCGCACACAGAGAAGTATAACTTTTCAAGATCCGTACCCTCTTACCTCCTCCTTCTTGAGCTTGCCTCGCCGATCGAGCTTGAACCGGCGGAAATCTCGCCTCGTGGGGTTCGGGAAATTCCGCCTCGCGAGCTCGGATCGCGGCTAATCCCTAACGGAGAGCGAAAGCAACGGACCCATTTGGGAGGAAGAATTTACTCGCTGCTTCCTCTCGCTTAGGGATTTTCTACCGTGGGTTAATGCCACCAAAACACGGTATCTACGTGACAATTTTACCCTCTCGGTTAATACTACCAAAATCCAAATTGGTATATTTATAACAATCTTACTCTTTTCATTACTTTTCGATTTAATTTTTAAGTTGGATGATACGTGATAATTGACGAGTATACCAAATTAAGGTTTTACCCTCCATTTATCACAGATGTATCGTTTTGAGAAATTATTCGTGGTATTAATCTAATTTAACATAGGGTAAATTTGTCATGGGCGTACCAGTTTTAGGTTTTTAACGGTCAAATAAATTTTTTGGTATAAATTTGTCATGTGTGTATTAATTTGGGATTTTTGGTGATCAAAAAATTAATTTGTGATAAATTTATCATATGTGTACCAGTTTGAAGTTCTTCGTGGTAGTAACCATATATCGTATGGTTTTGTTTCATTTTTTTATTACTTTTTCGTGATTCTTTTATAGCTTTCGGAATTCGTGTTTCGAGTTCGTACTTTTTCGATGTTGGTCATTCAAAAATAAAGAAAATGCCTGTGCAAGAAATTATTTATTCACATATAGTTAATTATTTAAGTTTAATCGGCGTATTGAGCAAATAGGGTCTCATGAAGCCCTGTTTGTTTCGTGAAAAATAAATATTTCGGAAAATATTTTCCTAAAGATAATAAATTTTATCGGTTGAAATAATTAATCAATAAAAATATGTTTCCATTACCGATAATAATTGACGTCTAAATGTTTTCGTGTACGACCGTGATGTTTTTCATTCGTTTATTTTTGTGAGCGAAACGAGCTTTCATTTTTTAGGAAAATGTTTTTCAAATCATTCATTTTTCGTGAAATAAATATTCCTTAAATCTCTTATTATTCTTGACCCGAGGTGCAATTAGTCACATTACTTGCGATCCTTTAGATTATTGTGAACAATTTTCAATAAATCATATCACTGCCAAATGCCCATCGTATAAGCATTTCACTGAAAATTTTGTCGAATTACGGTTAAAAGTATAACTTCTTAAGGCTCTTTCTTAATTTCGTTTTCTTTTTCAAAATTCCGATGCTTGATTTTTATATGAAATTTAATCTTACGAAGAAATTAATACAGCAAATTAAAAAATTAATGATGCGGTCAAAGTGCTTGAATCAAAAGAAGAAGAAGAAGAAGAAGATATCACTTAAAAGAATCAAATGATTGGCTATGCGCATGATGTGGTCATGATGTAGGATTATATTATGGTGATAGCATCAAGACACCCTCGGTCCCCTTTTTAAGCAAAAATCAAACCAAGTATGATTGATTCATATTTCAGCATTCCTTGCTTATTAATTGTTAGGTATTGTCAAAATACGGAGATCTCGAACCATATAAAGCATCTACCAACTAAAGTTATATAGGAAGGTTGAAAAATCAAAAGCATTATAAGGACCAATGCAAGCTCACAAGATCTGACAAATTTATTAATGATTCCATTATTGAGAGATATCAACAAGAGTTTGATTCCGCACACGAACTAATTAGGGATTTCGACATTAACATCGGAGGAACTAGTTAATGCGCGTTTGATGCACACGCATGTGTGAGTCTTCGTATCGCAGAGTGCCAACTTTGCCCCATGACATTGAAAGAAGCAATCAACGTCTCGCTGGCATGATGCTTCGACTCTTGTCTGTGGCCATGGCTCACCTAAAAAAGGGGGTAAAAAACAAAAATTCAGGATATTGCCATTTTTATTTTTTATTTTTGGGAGATATTAATTTTGAAATAACACGTGCCATGCACACGAAGGAAAGCAATTACAAAATTAAGCAAATTGGGGTATTCCTGGTACTTCCTTAGCCTTGCCTTAACTTATGAAATGAAAATGTTAAATATCCTCCTAACAATTAACAAGATGAGATCGGTTGCCTCAACAAATAAGAAAATCATGTTAGGGTATCATAATATTGAGAGAGAGAGAGAGAGAATTACAAATTAGAGTAACCAAGAGGAAGACCAACATCAACTTGGAAGCTTGCTTCATGATTCCTTTGGGTTGAGGTTTTTATGGGGTGATGAATAGTTGATGGTTTGGTTATGCTAAACAGAGAGTGCTATGCAATGAAGTCCATGTACACTGCAAGTCACTATTTATACACTTGAAATATCTTTTGTTCTATTAAAAGCTTATGTTCAGATTTCTATCATACACCTTTGGTAATTTCATCATTAAGATACCTTTGTGACAAATTTCTACCATATTTAGTGATTATTGCTACTTAATTATAAGTTCAGGTTATATTCAGATTTCTCTCTTATATCTTTGGTAATTTCATCAATAAGATACCTTCTTGACATGCTTTTAACATATTCAAGTCATTATTATTCATCTATCTATTCTTAATTGACGATATATGTAGTAATAATGGAAAATATGCCACAGGCAAGTAGGACAACAAAAGTTTCAATTCAATTATTGATGGAGAGAAGTTCTCTAGATTTTCATAGTGAAAAGATTTATGCTTTTAATGTGTAAAGAATAAAGAGGAAAAATTTGATGATATTTTTTGGAAATCTCAACAAAAAGACTTCTTTCTTCATAAAATGAAAATAGAAATTTTAAATGGATTAGGAGAGGCTAACGACATTGGTTTGCATTAATCTCGACATTTGAATCATGATTTCTTTAAGTTGACAAACAATAGGATAGGATTAAAACAATGGATTTAACTATTAGAATAAGTTTAGCTTTTTATCATTCATGATTATCGATTTCCTTATAATAAGCTCCGACAAAAAAAAATCAATAATAAGTTATTTTAGCAATTATGTTAAACGAAAAATTTTCCTCTTTTTTTTCTTCTTATGCTGGTGGCTCAAACTTGTTCATTCATTTTGTTTTTAACGCCTAAACAGAAGAAAATCAAATCTCTCGGGCACCCTTATCCCAATTACCTTGATGCCTCTACTTAATGGATGCTCTTTTTCATTCTTCCTCCCTATAGGTACTCTAGTGTATGACTTAATCGTTTTTTTTTATCTGTCCTATATTCAACTCTCCTCTCTCTCTCTCTCTCTCTAACATTTTGCTTTGTCTCTTGCAGAGCGCGAGAGTCGAACCCTGTACTTATGATACTAACGTCTCCACCTCCTCAATCCTTTTATCAGTAGGGCCGCATGCCTATTGGCAGTGTATGACATAATTTGCTTTGTTCAAAACCATCACAAGTGACCAGCGTAGATTTGTTGATCGTATAGATGCTCGACTGAGAGCATGAAATTTTCTAATCTGCAATCACCAGCCCGTTGGGGAAGCGGGGTAAGAACTAACCCAAGAAAGCTTTATAAGAACTACTAAGAACATGGCTCGAGAAGAACGCCGCAAATTAACACAAACGCCCACCCACCATTTGCTAACATGGCAAAGCAAGAAAGCAAATTCTGGGAATTCCAGGGTTTAAGAGGAACCCTGCTCCGATACACGGATGAACATTCTAATGTTTGATTGGCTAATTTAAGCTCAAAGCAGTCTATTGTCTAGTGATGATAATAATAGCAAAGCAGTCTATTGTCTAGTGATGATAATAATAGCAAGAGTATCAATATCAGCGACAGCAGCGCTATAAGAATAGTCTAAAACATCAGCTCTGGCAGACCTCCTTCAGACAAATTCATCCCTGCAAAACCCGCAACCCAGTGTCAAAACAATTTTGAAATTTCAACAGGGTATCTATAAAGAGGCTCCATCTTATTCGATAAGTTTCAACCAATAGGCCAGTCAATCGAATCACTAAAGGCCTTCATAAAAAAAACAGATGGGGCATGGATAAAGCAATCAAATTTAGCCTGCGTTTGTTTCGCGGAAAATGAATGATTTGGAAGATATTTTCCTAAAACTATTGCTGATATAGTTTACAAAAAACGAATGAATATAGAATATTTTTATCGTTCGCGAAAATGTTTAGATAAACCGTTATCAATAATGAATACATTTTCTATCAACTAATTATTTAAAGTAATACAAACGATCATTTTTAGGACAATGTTTTCAAAATCATTCATTTGCCACGAAATCAACGGAGCCTTGATTAGATCCTATTTTATTCAACGAGACGTTTGTATGGGTTAAATAAAGGACTCTTCTAATAAAACTCTGATCTGTGATAATAATGAACCAAAACTTTTCACAGACTGGAGAAAAAGTTGCAATATTCAGTCAGTGCCAGCGACATAATCATACCTAGTGTGTGGCTATGCACACAAAATAGAGATGGTACCAGGATCAATTCCTAACGAGCTTCTTGCATTTCACCATTGCTCTGGCACTCTTCACTAATGAGGGCAGAATTTAGATCCTCCAAGTTGGTCAACTCGTTCTCCTTCTCTTTCAGTTCATCATTAATCTCCTTCATCTTCTTTTGAACAGCTTCATCATCTTGATCTTCAAGGTGCTTCATAATTTCTACTTTTCCTTTCAACTCTTCAATCTCCATTTCCAATTTCTGCTTTCTGTCAAGCTGCTCTTCCAACTCGAGGATCTTACTCAGGGCCAGCGACATAATTATACCTAGTGTGTGGCTATGCACAGAAAATAGAGATGGTACCTGGATCAATTCCTTACGAGCTTCTTGCAGTTCATCATTGCTCTGGCACTCTTCACTAATGAGGGCAGAATTCAGATCCTCCAAGTTGGTCAACTCTTCCTCCCTCTCTTTCAGTTCATCATTAATCTCCATCATCTTTTCTTCAACAGCTTCATCATCTTGATCTTCAAGGTGCTTCATAACTTCTACTATTCCTTTCAACTCTTCAATCTCCATTTCCAATTTGTGCTTCCTGTCAAGCTGCTGTTCCAACTCAAGGATCTTGCTCAGGGCCTCCTCTTTCTCCCATAAAAAT
This sequence comes from Syzygium aqueum, assembly GCA_031216185.1. Taxonomy (NCBI): domain Eukaryota; kingdom Viridiplantae; phylum Streptophyta; class Magnoliopsida; order Myrtales; family Myrtaceae; genus Syzygium; species Syzygium aqueum. The sequence continues at coordinate 28,684,638 of CM062236.1, forward strand.
CCTGGCAGGGTCAGTCTTGAATAAAGCAGAATATGCTATGGTAATCAAATTTAAGTTTTTTTCACTGGCATTCACACCTCTTGTTCTTCCATCAGCCTGAGGACATTTTCATCAGCTCTTTTCTGCTCCATTGATGCTAATTGGATAGAAATGTTTTCGAGATCGTTCTAGAAGGACAAATTAAGAAATCAGTGTACATCTTGTGATGTGATCTTGACTAAATACGACATATGCCAATGCTTTCAGCAGACTACCAGAACCTGCCAACTGCTAAGTTTCAATGCAATTGTCTCGCCTTAGCGAGTACAAAAGGTAAGCACTCTCATTATTCAAACATTTTGGTGTCCTTTTCTATCAGGCTCTTATTGTTCGAACAATAAAGAGCAACCGATTATTTCCTTCTTAAGTACTATTCTCTAAGACGGATGCAGTAAAAATGCTTCCATGTGACATGTCTGATGACGACTTTGCATCAATTGAAGAAAATGATGACTTCGCCTGCGGTTCTATAAACTTGGTGATCGAGGCAGAAATGAATCAAAGACCACCCTTAAAAAGAATTGCATGTAAAGCGTAGTTACGAAGGCTCCAAAAATATATTAATTTAGTCGGGTAGCTAAAAGGTGAAAGTAAGAAGTAAATAGTCTCGGCAAATAGTATGTTCACTTCGTGCAACCTTTTTCTTGTCCTCTTCCAGCTTTTGTCTCTCACGCTTGGTTAGGGCTTCACGTTTGTTAAATTCTTTGCTCCAACAATCAATCTTTCTTTTCTTCTTTTCCAAGCCATTGCTGAGTTTCTCTCGTTCTAACAATATCCTTTGTATTTTGTCATGTTGAAGGCGTTGCATCCTCCTTGCTTCTGGAAAAACAATAAAATACAATAAAATGTAAGTCATGTTTCTTTAGAATGAGAGCATGTAGCAGTCACATATAGAACTTAATGGGAATTTAAGGTTTGGTGCCAGTATCATTCTTCAGGCTTATAAAAAAGTAAGCATGTGGAAATGCCCTTGACATATCATCACTTTAGGATGCAGCACTGACCATATAACTCTCGATAATTGATGAAGTGCACATAAAACTTGCACCAGAGCAACTATGAACTACCTAAATGTTATGATGTACAATCTGATAAAGAGGAGAATGTCCATATACATGGCCGGATGCACACAAGCACACGAGAGAGAGAGAGAGAGAGAGAGAGAGAGAGAGAGAGAGAGAGAGAGAGAGAGAGAGAGAGAGAGAGAGAGAGAGAGAGAACCTTCCACAAAAGCAGAGTGAAGCTTGCCTTTTTCTTCAAGCATCCTACTCAGTGACAAAGTCTTCTCATTATACTGGGACCGTAATTCCTCCAAAGTTTCATTCGTCAAATCAATCTCGTTAGCTAGATGCGCCACAATTCCGTGTCTACTTTGAGCTGCTTCCTGAACAATGGCAGAGATTGTCCGCAACTTCCCTGTCTTGCGAAGGTAATCTCCCACTGGCCCATCCGCATCATAGTCATCTGAACGCGCACACCAGCCATATGTAATTGATCCGGGTTCTGTCTGCGTGTTCCAGCCCTTTTTTCCGTGATTGTCAGCTTCAAATTCTTTCTCAAACTCTGTTGCATTAATAAACCCATGCCAATCATCGTTAAACCTCACTACAGCTTTTGCCGACCGACCGTCTTCGCTCCAAAACACGTGGACTTCCAGAGGTTTGTACTTGGCAAACTTGGTCAGCCAATATGCACTATCTACAGGTTCTTTCCCGCTGCTTTTGTCAATGAGAATGTTGGCTATGACTCCAGTCCAAGGCCACACAAAAACCTCATCTTGCTGAGGCGTTTGTGCAGCAGGTTGCGGCACAACCGGTTGAGGAGCTTGGTCAGCCTCGCTGGCTAGGTCTGTCTCCAGGTACTTCGCCAAGGCAAGGTGGTTCGCCTTTTGTTTGCCACTTCTATTCGCAGAACCTTTACCCACCCCTGCCGCATGTTGATGTAGTTCTTCATACCTGTAGTCCTGCTCTTTCTTGCCCGTACAGAAAGGGCATCTTAAGCTTCCATTTGGGCCCTTTACTTTGTACTTCCCGAATTTCAGCTCATCATAAGACTTGTCTACGTGGTCCAATATCTCAGAATCACCAATATCTGAATCTTCTGCAGAGCTGTAGTCCATCTCCGGTTTGTTTCGCATCTAAAGAAGTGGAAAAGAAAATGGTTTCACAGATCAACAAGACATTGCAAAAGCAGCAGCTTTTCAGGTAAGAAAGTCAAGAAACAGTCGCACCACTTATGCAGAAAAACTAAAGCACGAAACTGACTACGCCCCGGTTTGCCTTATTATACGACGCCACCCAAGAAGCCCGACGCTACTAACCATGGTGACGAGGTCAGTCTATAATAAAAGAATGCAGGATCGGCTCGCAAGGCGGGAGACCTTGATGCTACGCATCAATGCCGTGCATGCAAGCCCACATTCAGCCCAATGCACGCCCCGCGAACAAGATTTTCACACCCATCTCTCGCATTTCACGCACAGAGAAGTACAATTTTTCAAGAATCGTACCCTCTTACCTCCTCCTTCTTGAGCTTGCTGCTTGCTTCGTTGATCGCGCTTGAACCTGTGGAAATCTTGCCTCGTGGGTTCGGAAAATTCCACTTCACGAGCTCGGATCACAGCTAGTTCCGAACAGAGAGCGAAAGTAACAGAGCGATTTGAAAGGTAAAAAGAAGAAGAATTTACTTCCCACCCTCTCGCTTGGGGCTTTTCTAGGGATAGTTTCATTTTCTTTTGAGGTGAATATCGCGAAAAACTTTAAATAAGTACACATATGATAAATTTACTCTTAATTAATTTTTTGACCATAAAAAGGTCAAAACTCACGTACCTATAACAAATTTACCCTCTATTAGCTTCCGTTAGATTTTACTTTTAAATTGCTGAATTGGATAACACTCCAGTTTGGAGTTTTACTTTCCGTTTATTACAAATGTATCGATTTATGATTTTTCGTAGCATGGTGACGTGGTAAGTCTACGTGAAAATTATTAAGGTTAATATCACAAAAAACTCCAAACAATTATTTAGATTAACAAATTTAACGGTAAATTTTGACGAAAGTTAACGGAAGATAAATTTATCACGGGTAGACCTGTGACATTATAAAATATGACCCACTTAGAATTTATGAAATGAATGGTTTTATGGACGTGCTTGTAGTTAGATCTCGCCCGGAACTGATCATTCCTGAGATACTAACCATTAGGGAAATGCTAGATAGGGACTTAAATTCGCGCGACCAAAGGAATTCGATCGTCAACCGACTTTCGACCATAGAATTGTCGATGTGACATTTTTGAGCCAATGTGGGAAGATCTAAGGATAGCTAGGGATCAATTCGCCGCTGTCATACGAGTGGATCACGGATGATTCCGTTTGACCACGAGATGAATTGGCGAACGATCCAGAACCTATACCAAACGATCGTACCCGTCGGAACTAGCGATCGATCCTTGCGATTACATGACAACCGAGGTCGTCACGATCCGAGTGAACTTACACGTGGCTTGATTTAGTATCAGTCACGGGTCGAACATGCGAATTTCCCCAAAAGCCACCCGTTAGTCTGAGACACGCTCAAGTTAGGTGATTTAAAATTCAGTCATCAATTAGAGATCAAATTGGGCATTGGAAATTTAGGAAGTCACGACAGGACATTTGGACGACGTTGTTATTAGCATGTTCATCCTTAGAATTGTTCAGATCCTTCAGAAAAATTTAATTTCGGCTAGAAATGGAAAAAGACCATTTTACTCTTGAGATTTTGTTAAGGCCAAGTGTAAATGGGGAAGGACATTTTGGTCATTTCACCCTAACTTTAGAAATGACGATTTTTGAACAATTTTGCCCTAGGATTTTTGTGAAATTCCCATTTTACCCTTAGATATTTTTGGAAAAGATTTGATCTCGGCCGTTGGTTCTTGGATAAGATCAAATCTCAGCCGTCGATTGGAAAGTTGAGAGAGGGGCAAGATGGTCATTTTGCCATAAAAGTAGTCCAATTATTGGTTTTTAAGACCCAATTCTTTCTCCCCCTCTCATTTCTCCCCCCCTCACGGTAACTCTCCCTCTCCCTCTCCTTCACCAACCGACCGCCCCCTCTCCCCCTTGGCCGCGCCGCCGCCGTCCTCGGCCACTGTGCGCCCGTTGCCATCGTCTCACCAAGCCGTACCACCACCCTCACGCCACCACTGTTTCCCCTTTCCATCTTGGCGATCTCTCGCTCTCCCGTGGCCGTGGCCCAAGCCAAGCAAGCCGAGCCGTTGCCGCCGTCACTGATCGCCGCCTTTCAACCAGATCACTGTAGCCGCCACTTTCCAATCGCCGAGTCGCCCTTGGATAGGTTGATCTTGCTTGGAAAATTTCAAGTAAGTTACAATCTAAATCATGTTTAGGATATCGGGTATTAACAGACTCGTTTAGACGCGATTTAGGGTAATTTAGGGATTGATTTGGATAATAGGCCTTAGGGACAAAATTAGGATGTTTTGGTGGTAAATTAGAGGCCAAATATGGGTTGTGATTGGCTGGTTTGAATGCTTTAATTTTCTGTTCGATGTGTAGAGTGGGCGATTCGGTTCGGTACTTAGTTGCGTGAAATTATCGTGAAGTGCCGTGATCGTTATGCTATGGTTTTTGTGGTGAAAATGACGTGCTATATGATGGTTGTATGTATGTATGTGGACTGAATTGAGATGGTGAGATTAGGTGCATTTGAGTGCGTTTGATTAATGCCCGGATGTGTGCACGTGTGAGATTTGAGGCATGCGATGTGCGTGTGATCACTAAAAAGCCCTGAGGCGTGTTTACGAGGGGTACTGATAAAATACGGTATGTTGGCATATTCGCGTGATCACTAAATCCCTGAAGCGTGTTTACGCGGGGAATTGAACCGGCCTGAGGTGTGTTTACGCGGGCCGTGATACAACTGTGAGATCGGGCCTAAGACGTGTTTACGCGGGTCGCGATATGTAGGCCTGATAAGTGTTTACGCGGGCTGAGGAAAGAAAGTGAGAATGAGATCGGGCCTGAGGCGTGTTTACGCGGGTCGTGATATGTAGGCCCGATGCGTGTTTAGGCAGGTTGAGGAAAGTGATTGAGAATGATATGTGTGATGTGGCAAGAGAAAGTGTGATCGGACATGAGACATGTTTACGCGGGTTGTTGGCAAGTTTAATGAAAATGGTGTGGTGATGCATGAATGAGTGTGAATTGCGGAGTTCGGAAATGTTATGTGTTCGACATGTGCTTTTGGGCATGAGAAGGGCTGGGAAAATGCATGTGGTTTGTAAAGTTGTGGTTTGAGACTAATGTGCAAATCGAGCCCAGGTAAGTACGTTGTGTGTATGTTATGTGTGTACTGCTTGATTTTGTGTCTGGACTTGTCTGGAGATACGTGGTAGCCTAGGTGGGGTTTAGGCTGTCAACTTATTGAGATTCATCTCATGATTGTATAACCAAACCATTTTAGAGCCCCCACTTGAGCCATGAATCTACCACCGCCACCACCGCCCCAGCGTTTTGGTATTCCGATGCACACCGAGCATTCTGTGGTAGAGTATCCGGTAGAGGAGAACATGACATGGATTAAGCATTCGACCGTAGTCTGGGTAGACATAGGGCAACCCCTCTGGCAGGTCCACACCTATACCGCCTGGTGTTTTCGGGACGGATTAGATCAGTTTGGCCCCGTCCGAGGTTTTGATGTCCCTTTGACGGAGTGGGAGACTGGGACCCATTAGCCATACCCCCTCCCGACGGCGAGATGACTAGTTTGGAGACTAGCCTCGCACAGTCAGGGCATCAGCATGCACCTGCGGCGCCCAAACCTACAGTAGCGGAGCCTGATCCGGAGCTGGAGGAGTCGCAAGCTAGATACGACCCGATGGATGTGGACATAGGAGTAGAGCCAGAGGAAGAACCTATAGAAGAGTAGCCCGAAGAACAGGAATATGAGGATGCTCCGGAGGAGGAACCAGAAGATGAGCCGGAGGAAGAACCATCAGAAGAACCAGAGGAGAATAGGGAGAAGGAGTCTGAATCCGAAGAACGGATTGAGGTCCCTTTAGAATCGGGTGACGAAGGTAACCCGATTGAGATCGGGGCCGACTCGGAGTCTTCAGATGAGCATGTGCCTTAGGAGGATTCAGATTCGGATTCTGGGGAGAGCGAGTCGGAGTGGACGTCGTCTGTAAGGCGTAGGGGCTGATTTTAGGGGTGGATGAACCTTTTTGAAGTGTCCCATTTTTGAACTTAGGGTATACCCAGACGACTAATCCCTTTTGAAGTTGATGGTGTAATCTGTGGAAGTTCGCTCGGGTGTGTATTATAGGTTGATGTAAATTTGATGTGTGCCAGAAGTGATAGGTTGTTGTGTAATGGATATTGCACATATTTATAACAAGATGTAATATTATGTTTGGTGGCTTGTTGATTTATTTCTCCTTAGTACTCCATGATTTTATTGTCCGGGTTTATATTATTATTTCCACCGTGATTAAACTCTGATGGGATCGTTTGGGTCGGCGATGTTTCCTGGGACGTCGCACTAATTCGACCGAAGAGGGATGTCGCGAGCTCGATGAGGTTCGGGGCGTGACAATACCAGTTTGAGATTTTTTGTGATAAAAGAGTTAGTTTTGAGTAAATTTGTCATAAGTATACCATTTTAGAATTTTTCGTAATATTAAACCTTTTTTTCTTGTCGAAGAATTTGTGTTTCAAGTATTGGTCATTCAAAAATAAAGAACAACCTCAAGAGCAAGAAATTATTTATTCACATATAGTTGATTAGTTCAGTTTAATCGGCTTGTCAAGCAAATAGGGTCTTACTTGTTTCGCAAAAAATAAATATTTTGAAAAATATTTTCCTAAGAATGATAAATTGTATCGCTTTAAATAATTAGTCAATAAAAAGAGTCTCCATTACCAATAACAATTCATGTCTAAATATTTTCGTGTATGACAAGAATGCTCTTCATTCATTCATTGTTGTTCGCGAAATGAGTGATCATTTTTAGGAAAACGTTTTTCAAATCATTCATTTTTTGCTAAATAAACACACCCTGAATCTCTTATTATTCTCGGCCCGAGGTGCAATTAGTCACATTACTCGTGATCCTTTAAATTGTTGTGAACAATTTTCAATAAATCATATCATTACAGAATGGCAATCACACAAGCATTCCACTGAAAAATTTGTGGAATTCCAATTAAAAGCATAGGACTTCTTAACGCTGTTTCTTAATTTCATTTTCTTTTTCAAAATTCCGACGTTTTGATTTTATCATGAAATTTAATCTCACTAAGAAATTAATACAACAAATTAAAATACTAAGTCAAAGAGATTGAATCGAAAAATAAAAAAAGAAGAAGAAAATATCACTTAAAAAAATCAAATGATTGGCTCTACGCATGATGTGGTCTTGATGTAGTATTATATTATTCCTTTGTTCCCCTTTTTTTGAGCGAAAATCAAACATAAGTATGATCGATTCATATTTCAACATTCCCCGTTTTTTGTTCTTTAGGTAGTGTCGAAATATGGAGATCTAGAATCATATAAAGCATCTTCCAATTAAATTTATATAGCAAGGTTGAAAAATCAAAAGAAGTAGAAGGACCTATGCAAGCTCCAAAGATCAGACAAATTTATTGATGATTCAATTATTGACAAATATCGACAAGAGTTCGATTGTGCACGTTGACTAATTAGGGATTTCAACATTAACATTAGAAGAACTAGTTAATGCGCGTTTGATGCAGGAACATGTGTGAGTCCTCAAATTGCAGAGTGCCAACTTGGTCCCTCGACATCGAAAGAAGCAATCAACGTCTCGCTGACACGATGCTTCGACTCTTGTTACTAGCCATGGCTCACCTAAAAAGGGGGAAAAATAAAAATTCAGGATATTATCATTTTTTTTCTTTTTGGGAGATGTTAATTTTGAAATAGCACATACGATGCACATGAAAGAATGCAATTACAAAATTAAGCAAATAGGGGTATTCCTGGTACTTCCTTAGCCTCGCGTTAACTTGTGAAATGAAAATTTTAAATATCCTCCTAACAATTAACGAGATGAGAATAATTACCTAAATAAATAAGAAAATCATGCCAGAGTATCATAATATTGAGAGAGAGAGAGAGAGAGAGAGAGAGAGAGAGAGAGAGAGAGAGAGAGAGAGAGAGAGAGAGAGTATTACAAATTAGAGTCACCAAGAGGAAGACCAACATCAACTTGGAGGCATCCTTCATGATTCCTTTGGGTTTAGGTTTTTATAGAGTGATGAATGGTTGATGGTTTGTTAATGCTAAACCGAGAGTGCTATGCAATAAAGTTCATGTACACTACAAGTCGCTATTTATAAACTTGAAATATTTTTTGTGCCGTTAAATGCATTTGATGAATAATTGTATGTTTAGATTTCTCTCTTACACCTTTGGTAATTTTATCATAAAAATACTTTCGTGAGATATTTCCACCATATTCTAGTGATTATTGTTACTAAATTGCATGTTCAGGTTATGTTCATATTTCTTTCTTACACCTTTGGTAATTTCATCATTAGGACAACTTCGTCACATCCTTCTAGCAAATTTTAAGATTATTGTTCATCTATTTGTTCTTAATTAACGATATATATAATAATGGAAAAATGCCAGAGGCAAATAAGACAATAAAAGTTTCAATTCAATTATTGATGGAGAGAGATTCTCTAAATTTTCATAGTGAAAAGATTTATGTTCTTAATGTGTAAAAAAAAAAAAAAGATGGATAATATTTTTCGGAAATCCCAACAAAAGGACTTTTTTTTTCAAAAAATGAAATAGAAATTTTGAGTGGACCGGGAGAGACTTACCACATTGGTTTGCATTAATCTCAACATTTAAATCATGATTTCTTTAAACAATAAGATAGGATTAAAACAATGGGTTTTATCTATCAGAACAAGTTTACCATGTTATCAATCATGATCATTAATTTCCTTAAAATAAGCTCCGACAAAAAAAAATCGATAATAAGCTATTTAGCAATTGGGTTTGACTTTCCTCTCTTTTTTCTTCGTACGCCGGTCTGACCTAAAATGGCTCGAACTTGGTTATTTGTTTTCTGTTTAACATCTAAACAGAAGCATATCAAATCTCTCAGGCACCCTTATCCATGATTATTGATTTCCTTATAATAAGCTCCGACCAAAAAAAAGTCAATAATAAGCTACTTAGCAATTGGGTTAAACAAAAGTTTTCCTCCGTTTTTTCTTTCGTACGCCGGTTTGACGATGTAAAATGGCTCGAACTTGTTCATCTGTTTTCTGCTTAACATCTAAACAGAAGAAAATCAAATCTCTCTGGCACCCTTATCCCAATTACCTGGATGCCTGTACTTATCAGATTTTTTTTGGGAAAATTCCAAAAAAGGACCCAAAGTGAACCTATTTTCTCAAATAAGGACTTGAAGTAGACTTTGTTTCAAATAAGGAATTGAAGTGGACCTATTGTCTCAAATAAGAACCCGAAGTGGCTAAATCAATCTCAAATAAAGACCTAAGTTCTCCGGTCAGCCAAATATTCGCCGGTCGGCGAGCAGATAACATTTTTGACTACCGGAGTTTGGGCAATTTTTTCCAAAAAAAAATATGGGAAAAGATTAACAAATCCTAAAACAAACAAAAAAAACCCTAGTTCTTCTACGTTCTTCCCTATTCCTTGGTCACCATTCACTACGATGTTTGAGACCCAAATTTTCTGTTCGTGGAGGCGCCAATTGAAAAACACCAAAAAACCCCCAAGCGCTTCTTCCTTTGTTCGTGGAGATCCAAATTCTCTATTCGTTTTTTCTCTATTCGTGAAAGCTCGAGGCCCACCTTACATTCAATCGAGGTCAGTTTTCCCATCTTCTTAGAATTTACTCACGTTAAACCAACAAAATGTAGACAAAGCTCGTGTACAAAGCCCGATTCTCCATCATCTTTTCCCAGTTTTGCCATTTATTTCGTTATGTACTCACATTTAACCGAGGACAATTTCGTTCAAATTGGTGCAGTCGATCCTTCGTTCGTCCAATAGAAAACGATTGTGTCTCGTTGAAGCAACATGGCAACAAGGTGTAGGCATGTGGCGGAATATCATATGGATGGCAGCGATGATAGTGATGGTAGGAGAGAGTTTGTTTTATGTGTTGTTTTTGTTTGTTTTGACGGATTTATTATTGAATGTCTCCTTTTGTTCGAATGAATGCATATAAGATGCGTTCACCGAGTATTTTTAATTGGATATGCTGCCGTCATGGTCCTATGTGCTGGTGGTGGTGGTCCCTTTTTTGCAATTTTTTAATGCTTTTTCTGTTTTTTTAGTGTCTATTTTGCCATTTACAGCCAGAGCTCGTAGCATTCCTGAAATTTAAATGTTGGTTTTTTATGGTTTTTGAGCTATAGTACATTGATTATACCAACGATAAAATCACTCACCATAGCAATAAAAGATGTTTTTTTGATGATGCTCTTACAATGGAGGCCTAATAAACATAACCATTGATGTAATTGACCGTACTTGGGATACAGTCCATCACCACAGCAGTAGCACTTTTGTGCCCACATGAGTCCGAATGTATATTACCACTTAACTAGCATTGAAAACATTTCAAGTCCATGATGCACAATTTTTTTTTGTGACAAACGGTATCCAATAAAAGTATGGTACGTAGTCACTAGTGTGACTAGTTTTCTTTCATTAGTCATAGTGCAGTAAGATGTATTGCAATTTTTTACTGTTTTTGTTTTGTTTTTTCCGGTGTGTGTTTTGCATGGAAGTATATTGACTTTATTTTTTTATTTCACTGTGCACCAGTTGAGGGATGTGAAGAAGTGAACTATTCCATATATGATAATAGGTGTGGTAAGGTCGCTAAGGGTACTGAAGAAGATGGGTTTGCTTTTGTTGATCTTGATGAGTTATACATGAGAAATGTAAGATGTGCTGACGGTGATGGTTCAATGGAGAGGGATATGGAGGGTGGAGACATCAGTATTTACGTAGATGTTTTAGTTGATAATGTAGATTTTTTGAACAAGAATAGCGAAAATGATTATATGCATCTTGAATTCAATGCTGAGGTTGATATGGAAAATCCTGTCTTCAAGTTGGGGACGTGCTTTAGTAATGCGGAGGAGTTTAAAGAGGCCATTAGGAACCCTGCCATAAAAAATGGGAGAAAGGTGAGGTTTGTCAAGAGTACACCTCATAAGTTGAGGGCAATGTGTTTGGAGGGCTGTGATTGGCTAATATATGCTTCTAAAGTGCAAAGGGGGCATACCTTACAAGTCAAAACCTTCAACCCGGTACATACATGTAATAGAGCATTACATGTTTCTCAAATAAGCACTAAATGGCTGGCAAACAAGTACTGTGATAAGTTGAGAAATAATCCTACATGGCCGGGTGCTTCAATGAAAAAAACAATGGAGTTTGAGAATGTTTTGAAGTTGTCAAGGACAATGGTTTATAGAGCTAAGGCAACAGCAATGAATATGATCATAGGGAATGAGGAGGAGTAATCATAGGGAATGAGGAGGAGTAATTTTGGATGCTTAGGAAATATTGCCAAGCACTTTTTGATGCCAATCCAGAATCCACATGTATAATCAAGACCGAATAATGTCAAGACCAATTCAAGTTTAGGAGAGTCTATATTTGCCTAGATGCATTAAGGAAGGGCTTTATAGAAGGATGCAGGCGCTTTGTGGGGTTTGATGGTTGCCATTTGTCATCAGGCTACAAAGGTATACTTCTAGCAGCGGTTGGCGTGGACGACAACAATCAGATGTATCCATTTGCATGGGCAGTTGTCGGACAAGAAACATACAGGATATGGCACTGGTTTATTAGTTTGATTGCAGAAAATTTGGGGATTACGGACCCTGAAAATTCAAAGTACTAGACTTTCATGTGTGATAAATAGAACGGATTGATGCAAGCACTAGCACATCTAATGCCCAAAGCAGAACATAGATTTTGCTTAAGACATTTTTATGAAAACTTCAAATTGGATCACAAAGGAGTAGAACTTAAAAAGCTTATTTGGACTGCTGCCATGGCAACTAGGGTATGTGATTTTGACTTGGCAATGGCACAGCTAAAGGTAGTTGATGAGAAAGCTTATGATTAGTTATCCTAGAGGCCTCCAGTGCAATAGAGCAAGTCTTACTTTAGGACAAGCTCAAAATGTGACATTTCCTTGAACAACTGGTGTGAAAGTTTCAACAAAGGCATCATTGACGCTAGGGACAAGCCTACCATCACAATGCTTGAAACTATAAGAGTGCATCTCATGGAAAGGATTCATAAGCAAAGGGATGGGATGACCAAGTACATTGGTGTGATCTGTCCTAATATCCAAAAGATATTAGATCTTCAAAAACAGTTTTTAGCATCATGGATTCCTACTTGTAATGGAGAGGATGAATTTGAATTGAGTGGGCCATATGGAGACAAGAGAATTGTTAATATTAGACATAGATCTTGTAGCTGTAGAAGATGAGACATTAGCAGAATTCCTTGCTGTCATGATGTGGCTGCTCTTATATACATGAGGGAAGAGCCTGAAAAGTAGATTCACACAAGTTTCAATAAGGAAACATTCATACAACTTTATAGTCATGTTGTGCATGTTGTAGATTCTAAGGACACGTGGCCTGTTAGAAAGCCATTACTCCCACCAAATGTACCCAAGCAAGTTGGCAGAAAGAAGAAACAAAGAACAAAATCAGTGAATGAAACAACTAATAAAAAATTGAAGACAAGAAAGAAAAAAGTTGTACAAGAGCTTGTGGGAACAAAGTTGAAGAGACAAAATACCACAATTACTTGTGGAAAATGTGGTGGGTTAGGCCATAACAGGTATCATTGTAAGAACCCACCAGTAACATCAGCAATAGCAGCATTAGCCCCGGCACCTTTTATAGTTGCCTCATGCTCACAGGATGTGGTAGAAAGCACTCCCTCAAGCCCCACATCCTAACCTAAGATGATTGAATTTCTTGTGTCAATTTTGGGCAACATTTCAAGCTCAATATCATCTGTGGGAAGTAAGAAGATGTAAGTGTCCATTTGTGCTTGACTTTGTCATAAAACTATTTTTATTTGTAATTGACTTTGATTTGACTAATGATTTATTTTGTGATTTAACCGTAGGTAAAGAGGAGGATGTGAGGAACTCAATATGAAAGTGGTTGAAGACGAGCAACTTTTTTGAGATATGCAAAGCAACAAGACGAACAACACAAACTCCTTTTGTTTCACTGTTAGTTGATATGAATGAATTTGTTTTGGAAGCATCTTAAAGTTAAATTATGTATAGGTAAACTGTGTTGGGATGTTACTCTTTGCCATCATATAATGTGAATCAATTTAGGTTTATCTAATGCTATTTAGTTTGCTATGGAATGTCCCAGCACTTCATTGTAGTATAAGCGTACTAACAACAAGTTTAAATGAGTTCATCAGTCCAACAAGAAAATATAGAACAACATCAAAAAAATGACTTGCAAAAAGCAATGAGGACAACAGTCAAGCAACACACAAGTTAAAATGCCCTGTATTATAGGCCAAAGAAAAAAATATAGAACATCAATGGGCTCTGTCAAAGCTTGAGCTCTGCACACAACAAAATACAGAATAGCTGACATAAATGAAACCAAAGACAGCTTGCAGTACCAAAAAGCATCATCATTGAACACTTTAATTAATTGAACTACTTCCATTACAAAAAGAGACACCAACATACGAGTTCACAACTTTAATATGTGCGCACAACGCTACTAGAAAGAGAGGACAACAAATGAGTTTAAAAAACAACCTCCCACTGATCATATGCAGTGTTCATAGCCCATCCTACTACAACCAATCTAAGGCACCCAATGAAAGTTGGAAGACTTGAATAGTGGGCTGATGAATTGATGCGATTCTAGTTCTTCTGATTTTATCTTTTTGGTCCAAGCTGGCTATTCTGCTCATGACTAATAGGATGTTGCACTGTTAAGTCCACTGGTTGGTTTGTCGAGGAAGAGAAGCCTGAAGCGGGTGACAATTTCCAGGAAAATGCTAACTCTTCTCTTTTGACCATCACTTAGTCCCTTGGTCCCCCAACCTCCAATTCTTGTGTCCATGTGGTATCCTGGAGTCCCATTTCCCTTATTGCCGTTTTTGCTCTTTCTTTCTTCTCGGATACTAATATGGAGTCTGGCAGTTGTGTCCATGGTACGAAGTCTCTCACAGTTAGTGTTGTTATCAATACATCATCTTGCATCACACAAGCTTGAATTCATAAAAATAGAGAACCCCGATGAGTGATGATAAGTAAAATATTGTGCAACATGTTTTCGGAACCATGTGGTAGACAAGCTAAGTCTAATCATTTGCCAAAAAATACAAGGCAATTAACCCTCAAGAGTCGAGCACTTTAGAGTTAACAAGGACAAAATTTTGGAAAGAAAGCCGCATCAGGAAACTATCTCAAAATAGGACAATGCATTATCACAGAACATACTTGAAACAGATGGAAACGTATAAAAGGAATACCTGAATTGGTTGCGCACAAGAGTTGTTCCTCCAGCAGTCTGCTTCAGACTTGGATGAACGTGAATCTCCACCTAACCATCTGGAGATGGAGCAGGTCTCACCATATTTAACAAGAAATCAGCCAATACTTGTTGAATTCTCAGTTGATCACCAGAGACAGCTAGAGTTTTTATTTCATCTAGAATATCACGAATCAATTGCAAACCCCGTTCTCTCAGCAATATCATTACTTGGTAATAACAAGCATTCAAAACACTTCCTAGAAAGAATTCACCCTTCTCAAGCTCCATGAACTAGCAATCTTTTTATTGCTAACGGAAGTCAAATTTACCAGAAATACGAGGCAAAAAATCCCTCCCGACCACGCTCTCAAGCATTGAAGATTTTCAACAACAAAAAAGCACACCGTTTGATTAAAGCAAGCATCCGCATCAAAATCAACAAGCAAAATGTGACTAAAATGCAGTCACCGTTACCTAGCCGCCGACAATAGCGATCGACAGAAGCACCTCCTAGAGAGACAACCCCTCGCTGCTATGGTCGCCCAAGCGGTGCACTCGAATGACAATGAACTTGAAGCTTGTGGACAATGAAACCTTCGAAAGAAGAGACGACGGCGAGCAATAGACTAATGCTTGCGAGGAGCGACGAGAATCAATCGAGTATTGGCAAGGACCAAGTAGCGATTTGGTTGAGGAGCAGCGTGGGAGAAGAAGAAGAAGAAAACGTAAACATTTAGAGGAATAACCTAAACTCAATACATTCCGGAATTTTCCTATTTTTTTTAGCTAATTACAAATTTTGAACAAAATTGCCCCTTGCCGATAAACATTTCACCGGCCGAGAATTGAGGTCCTTATTTGAGATTGATTTAGCCACTTTAGGTCTTTATTTGAAATAAAATTCACTTCGGGTCCTTATTTGAGACAATAGATCCATTTCAGATCATTATTTGAAACAAAGTCCACTTTGGGTACTTATTTGAGAAAATAGGTCCACTTTGGGTCCTTATTTGAAATTTTCCCATGTTTTTTTTTCATTCTTCCGCCCTGTAGATACTCTAGTGTATGACTTAATCTCTGATTCATTCAAAACCAACACAAGTTACCAGCGTAGATTTGCTGACCGTATGGATGCTCGACCGAGAGCATGAAATTTTCTAATCTGCAATCGCCGTCCCGTCGGGGATGCGTGGTAAGACTAACCCAAGAAAGCTTTATTAGAACTACTAATTACATGGCTTGAGAAGATCACCGCGAATTAACACAAACCCCCCACCCACCATTCGCTAACATGGCAAAGCAAGAAAGCAAATTCTGGGAATTCCAGGGTTTAGTAGGAAGCATGCTCCGATACACAGATGAACATCCTAATGTTTGATCAGTTAATTTAAGTTCAAAGCAGTCTATTGTCTAGTGATGATAAAACTAACAAGAGTATCAATATCCGCGACAGCAGCGCTATTAGAGTAGTCTAAACATCAGTCCTGGCAGACCTCCTTCAGACAAATTCATCCCTGCGAACCCACAACCCAGTGTCAAACAATTTTGAAATTTCAACAGGGTATCTATAAAGAGGCTCCATCATTTTCGGTAAGTTTCAATCAATTGGCCAGTCAATCGAATTACTAAAGGCCTCCATAAAAAAAAAAGTGGGGCATGGATAAAGCAATCAAATTTAGGCTACATTTGTTTCACGGAAAATGAATGATTTTGAAGATCTATTCTTAAAAACTATTGCTTATATCACTTACAAAAAATGAATGAACAAAGAATATTTTCATCGTTCACGAAAATATTTAGACTAACTCTTATCAATAATGAAAACATTTTCCACCAACTAATTATTTCAAATGATACAAGCGATCATTTTTACGACAATGTTTTCAAAATCATTTATTTTTCGCAAATCAAACAAAGCCTAAATCAGATCCTATTTTAGTCAAGGAGACATTTGTAAGGGTTAAATAAGTAATGCATGGGGGTACTTAAACAATCATCCGAATTTATTGTATAACTCTAATTTAGCCTCTAAACAATTATAAAAAAATGCACAAACTATTTACAGGATCATCACACAACATAATGCAGAGAATGGACACGATTTTCTTCTTGTTTTAAAAGATGATGAAGCTTTCACAGAGCTGAATCTGGTTGACAGATTGTGCTCATATTAACAAGTTAGATAGATATCCATATCAAGCAAATGGAAAATGTAGAACTGGAATTGCAGTTAGGACAAACCTCAGACTCATGTTCTCTTGCGCTTGGCTGATTTGATGTTCCTCGCAATATAAGCAATGACCTCTTTCAAAGTGGCTTTTCTTCCTTCTTTGAAATTCCAGAGCTCGGGTACAATGTACCTTCCGCTTGGATTATATTCATTCAGATCTTTCAAAGCTATGACAACTGCTGAGTAGACCTCATCACCCCACTCCTCCTTAAGCTTTTGTAGTTTTTCATCTTCTTCAACAAGCATTGACTGCACAAGATTATTACCATTACATGGTGGTAAAAGAGCAGAAAGGCATAGAAACGCCCGTCAATATTTAACCAAGACTGCATTGAGTACAGACAGCTTCTTATATGCTGGAAACCTGGGACTTGTGGGCAGTGCCAAATGAGAAGGAGAACTAACCTACCTAGTTGAACAAATAGGTATTGCATGTTGAGCAATACAAGTTGCAGTCTTTTTTTTTTTTTCCTAATACGATACATAGGTGGAGACTTAAACCTAGCACTAATGCTGGAGAACCATGGCCTCAACCAACCTGGCCAACCCAGAGCTCCAAATCACAACAGATTTTGAAGTCCTGAGTGGCGTCCAATCAGACTTGGACAATCAGGATCAAACTACCATAATAAGTACTATCACAACTGGAAAATTTGGAAAAGAGAAAAACATGAACATTTCATACCTGAATTTTCCCATCAATCTCAACGGTCTTGAATGGATGCCACTGCGAATTCACCTGTGACTGCCAGAAAGAGCACAATGTACAGGCCTGCAATTGTGCTTCCTGACCTGAAAATCTTTTCTTGCAAGCAGTAAGAAACGGCTTATCATCAAGCTCCCCCATTCTTTTGATCCCAATATTTGTGTGTGCACCCGGCTGATCAATCAGACCCTTTCCAGAAACAAAAAGAATAAGTAGATATCTATTTCAATTCCGACTCATATTACCAAATTTAGGACCAACTGCCGGCAACTTAGATGATTGGAACCTAGTGAGTATCACCCTATAAGAGGGGCTTCCTTTAGGTAACAAGAAAAAATATAAGTCCATTGTATTCATATTGCACTTAACTTCATGTTCAATTTGTCAAGTAAATAAAGGAATCTTCTGATAACACTCTGATCTGTGAAAATTATGAACAAAAAGTTTTCACAGACTGGAGAAAAGGTGCAATATTCAGTCAGTGCCAGGGACAAAATTATACCCTAGGGTGTGGCTATGCACAGAAAATAGAGATGGTACCTGGATCAATGCCTTACGAGCTTCTTGCACTTCATCATTGCTCTGGCGCTCTTTACTAATGAGGGCAGAATTTAGATCCTCCAAGTTGGTCAACTCCTCCTTCTTCTCTTTCAGTTCATCATTCATCTCCTTCATCTTCTTTTGAACAGCTTCATCATCTTGATCTTCAAGGTGCTTCATAACTTCTACTTTTCCTTTCAACTCTTCAATCTCCATTTTCAATTTCTGCTTTGCATTGAGCTCCCGTTGCAACTCAAGGATCTTACTCAGGGCCTCCTCTTTCACCCTCTAGAAATCGTAGCAGCGTCAGTCATGTATAAAGCAGAATATGCTATGGTCATCAAATGGAAGTTTTTTTCACTGGCATTCACACCTTATGTTCTTCCGCCAGCCTGAGGACATTTTCGTCAGCTCTTTTCTTCTCCATCGATGCCAACTGGAGAGAACTGTTTTTGACATCGTTCTAGAAGGACAAATGAAGAAATCAGTATACATCTGGTCATGCAATCTTGACTAAATACGATATATGCCAACGGTTTCAGCGGACTACCAGAACCTGCCAACTGCTAAGTTTTCAATGCAATTGTCTCGCCTTAGCAAGTACAAAAAAGTAAGCACTCTTATTATTCAAACAGTTTGGTGTCCTTTTCTATCAGGCTCTTATTGTTCGAACAATAAAGAGCAAACGATTATTTCCTTCTTAAGTGTTATTCACTAAGACGCATGCAGTAACGATGCTTCCGTGGGACATGTCTGATGACGACTTTGCATCAATTGACGAAAGTCCTAAATTCGCCCTTGTTTCTATAAAATTGGTGATCGAGGCAGAAATGAATCAAATACAACCCTTAAAAAGAACTGCACGAGAAGCATAGTTACGAAGGCTCCAAAAATATATTAATTTAGTCGGGTAGCTAAAAGGTGAAAGTAAGAAGTAAATAGTCTTGGCAAATAGTATGTTTGCTTCATGTAACCTTTTTCTTGTCCTCATCCAGCTTTTGTCTCTCACGCTCGGTTAGGGCTTCACGTTTGTTCAATTCTTTGCTCCAACAATCAATCTTTCTTTTCCTCGTTTCCAAGTCATTGCTAAGTTTCTCTCGTTCTAACAATATCCTTTGTATTTTGTCACGTTGAAGGCGTTGCATCCTCCTTGTTTCTGGAAAAAAATAAAATACAAGAAAATGTAAGTCATGTTTCTTTAGAATGAGACCATGTAGCAGGCACATATAGAACTTAATGGGAATTTAAGTTTGGTGCCAGTATCAGTCCTCAGGCTTATAAAAAAGTCAGCATGTGGAAAGTGCCCTTGGCATAACATATCTAGCACTGACCACACAACTCTCAATAATTGATGAAGTGCGCATAAAACTTGCACCAGCGCAACTATGAACTACAAAGATGTTATGACGTACAATCTGATAAAGGCGAGAATTTCCATATACATGGCGGGATGCACACAAGCACGTGAGAGAGAGAGAGAGAGAGAGAGAGAGAGAGAGAGAGAACCTTCCACAAAAGCAGAGTGAAGCTTGTCTCTAACTTCAAGCATCCTACTCAGTGACAAAGTCTGCTCATTATACTTGGACTGTACTTCCTCCAAAGTTTCATTTGTCAAATCAATCTCGCTAGCTAGATGCGCCACAATTCTGTGTCTACTTTGAGCTGCTTCCTGAACAATGTCAGAGATTGTCCGCAACTTCCCTGTCTTGCGAAGGTAATCTCCCACTGGCCCATCCGCATCATAGTCATCTGACCGCGCACACCAGCCATATGTATTTGATCCGGGCTCTGTCTGCACATTCCAGTCCTTTTTTCGATGATTATCTGCTTCAAATTCTTTCTCAAATTCTGTCGCATTAATAAACCCATGCCAATCATCGTTAAACCTCACTACAGCTTTTGCCGATCGACCGTCTTCGCTCCAAAACACATGTACTTCCAGAGGTTTGTACTTGGCAAACTTGGCCAGCCAATATGCACTATCTACAAGTTCTTTCCCACTGCTTTTGTCAACGAGAATGTTGGCTATGACTCCAGTCCAAGGCCACACAAAAACCTCTTCTTGCTGAGGCGTTTGTGCAGTGGGTTGCGGCACAACCGGTTGAGGAGCTTGGTCTGCCTCGCTGGCCAGGTCTGTCTCCAGGTACTTCGCCAAGGCAAGGTGGTTTGCCTTTTGTTTGCCACTTCTATTCACAGAGCCTGTACCCACCCCTGCCGCATGTTGATATAGTTCTTTATACCTGTAGTCCTGCTTTTTCTTGCCAGTACAGAAAGGGCATCTTAAGCTTCCATTTGGGCCCTTTACTTTGTACTTCCCAGATTTCAACTCATCATAAGGTCTGTCTATGTGGTCCAATATCTCAGACTCACTAATATCTGAATCTTCGTCAGAGCTGTAGTCCATCTCCCGTTTGTTTTGGATCTAAAGAAGTGGAAAAGAAAATTGTTTCACAGATCGACAAGACATGGCAAAAGCAGCAGCTTTCGGGTAAGAAAGTCAAGAAACAGTCGCACCACTTATGCAGAAAAAATAGAGCATGAAACTGGCTGATATAAAATGAGAGGAGGATCACAGGCCTAAATTGCAGCAGCAAAAGACAAACTCAATGGAAAACACACAGCTCATTTATCATGCTTACTGTTAGCCATCTGAATAAGGTAGCATTAACTTTATCATGTTCATTCAACAAGGATTGACTGTTATGGCGGAAGAGCAACGCATAGGCACATTTATGAATAGCCATCAAAGAGTGCAAAAGACCACAAGCTAGATTAAAAGGAATAGGATTCTAATTGACGGATATTTAAGCGAGACAGTCCTAAATTATTTTACTTCGTTTGGAAATATCCTTTTGAAAGTTTGAAACTAACAATGGGTGAGGAATAAGAGGAGCAGAGCAATAGCAACTAGAAGGACAAAGAAGAATCAGCAATTCAAACTCACCGAGAATAAATTTAGTCAACTAGTTAACAGTTGTTTGATATAACTGATATTGTAGGTGAACTCAATTTCATTAGTCGATCTGCTCCACTGCAGCAAACAATATGAGGATTCGGTGGTGGAATACCCAGCAAAAGCAGTAAATTAAACAAAGAGAAATCTGCAAATTGCAGAAAACTATGGAAGTGGCCAAAAGAATATTCAAATGCCATGAATTAGGCTCTCATTCTGATTCAAAGTACACTCGCCACCATAATTTTCTCAATCCCTTTTTCTAGATGAGAATGCAAAGTCAATTAATAACCAGAGACATAGGAGTGATTCCCACTGATATAACCCCACAACAAATAAACTCATCATCCGACGAAACAAAAACTAGAGGGCATATTTTGACTTGCCAACACAAAAATTCGATTGTCCTGCAAGGCAAACAAGGCGTGTTCTAGCTTTTCCTTCGTCAGCTAAGAAAAACTGAACGACCCTCAGCAACTTGTGTACCCACAATCAGTACATTCCAAAGCCAAATATAATTAAAGCTGTTCATAAATATTCCCATGCAAACAGCACAACAGTCTCTCCTCATCCTTCTTCTCCCTCTTCCTCGTGGCGAAATCGATTATTACTACGCCCTGGCTTGCCGGATTATCACACGACGCTCCCCCCGAGAAGCCCAACACTACTGACCACGATGACGGGGTCGCTCTATCTAAAACAATGCAGGATCAGCCCCGAATGGCAGGAGACCGTGATGGTACGCATCAATGCCGTGCATGCAAGCCCACGAACAATATTTTTAGCCAAATGCAAGCCCCATGAACAAGATCTTCAGACCCATTTCTCGCATTTCACGCATAGAAAAGTATAGTTTACAAGAATCGTACCCTCTTCCGTCTTCTTGAGTTTGCTTCGTCGATCGAGTTTCCTTCGCAGATGAATTGGGTGTCGCGGTTATTCCTCCCGCTTAGGGCTTTTCTACCCTGTGGGTTTGTTTCATTTTTCTTTTTTTTAACTTTTCGTAATTCTTTTATAGCATTTGGAATTATTGTTTCTTTTTCTTTCTTTCTTTTTTTTTTTGGTCAGAGGAATTATTGTTTCAAGTTCGTACTCTTTTCGATAATTTTTTTTGGTCGAAAGCTTTTTCCGATATTGGTCATTCAAAAATAAAGAAAATGCTCACGAGGATTTATCTCTATGCAAGAAATTATTTATTCACATTTAGTTAATTATTTTAGTTTAATCGGCTTGTTAAACAACTAGGGTCCTATAAGGCTCTTTCTGTTTCGTGAAAAATAAACATTTTTGAAAATATTTTCATGCAAATAATAAATTAAATCACTTGATATAATTAGTAAATGAAAAATATTTACATTACCTATAACAATTCACGTCTAAATATTTTCGTGTACAACGAGAATGTTCTTTATTCATTCATTTTTGTAAGAAAAAAACGATCATTTTTAGGAAAATATTTTTCAAATCATTCATTTTTCGCAAAATAAAGACACCTTAAATCTTTTATTATTCCCGGTTCAAGGTGCAATTAGTCACATTACTAACGATCTTTTAGATTGTTGTGAACAATTTTCAATAAATCAAATCATTGCCGAATGGCAATCGCAAAAGCATTTCACTAAAAAAATTCGTCGAATTGCGATTGAAAGTATATGACTTCTTAAGGCGCTTTCTTAATTCCATTTTCTTTTTCAAAAATCCGACGCTTTGACTTTTTGATGAAATTTAATCTCACTCAAAAAATTAATACAACAAATTAAATTACTAAGTTAAAGTGCTTGAATAGAAAAATCAAAAGAAGAAGAGGAGGAGGAGAATATCACTTAAAAAAAATCAAATGATTGGCTCTAGGTGGTCATGATGTAGGACTATATCATGATGAGTATCAAAACATCCTTGTTCCCCTTTTTGAGCAAAAATCTAACCAAGTTGATCGATTCATATTTCAGCATTCCTTATTTATTGTTATTTAGGTATTGTCGAAATACAAAGATCTTGGATCATATAAAGCATCTTCCGACCAAAGTTATATAGGAAGGTCGAAAAATCAAAAGAAGTATAAGGATCTATGCAAGCTCATAAGATCAGACAAATTTATTTAAGATTTGATTATTTAGAGACAACAAGAGTTCGATTCCACACACTAACTAATTTGGGATTTCAACATTAACATTGGAGGAACTAGTTAATAAGCGTTTGATGCATGAACATGTGTGAGTCCTCGTAACGCAGAGTGCTAACTTGGCCCCTTGACATTGAAAGAAGCAATTAATGTCTCGCTAACATGATGCTTCGACTCTTGTCACTAGCCAGGGCTCACCTAAAAAAGGGCAAAAAGGATACTGTCATTTTTATTTTATTTCTTTTTGGGAGATATTAATTTTGAAATAGCACATGCCATCCACACGAAGGAAAGCAATTACAAAATTAAGCAAATAGGGGTATTTCTAGTTCTTCCTTAGCCTTGCGTTAGCTTATGAAACGAAAATGTTAAATATCCTCCCAACAATTAACAAGATGACATTGATTGCCTAAATAAATAGGGAAAATTACACCAAAATTCCCAAGCTATGCCACTTATGATAAATTTACCTTGAACTTTTTTTTGTAATACGAAAAACTCCAAATTATGTCATTTGTGATAAATTTACCCTAAATTTTTTTTTTGTGATACGAAAAACCTCAAACTATACCACTTATGACACATTTACCCCACATTACTTTGGCCCATGGGCATTTTCATCTTTTATCTTTTATCTTTTTTTTTCTTTGCTTCTCTCTTCCCTCCGCCGGCCATGGCAAAGGGAAGCTGGCGAGGATGGCCCTCGCTAACGTTAGGGTCGAGCGAGGGCTGCCCTCGCCGGCGTCGGGCGAGAGTTGCCCTTGCTTGGATGGGTGAGGGCAGCCTCACCCGATGTCGGCGAGGGTCGCCCTCGCCTGCGGGCTAGGGCAAACCTCGGCCGACACCGGCGAGGGTCGCCCTCACCTGGGTGGGCTAGGGAAACACTCGCCCGACGCCGGCGAGGGTTGCTCTCATCGGATCCAGCGAGGGCGGCCCTCGCTAGCTTCCCTCCACTATGGCCAGCGGAGGAAAAAGAGAAGAAAAGAAAAAAAAACAGAAAAAGGAAAAAGACAAAAATGCTCATGAGCCAAAGTATGGTTGAATAAATGTGTCACAAGTGGCATAATTTAGAATTTTTTATATCACAAAAAAAGACTCATGGTAAATTTGTCACGGGTGATATAGTTTGAGATTTTTCGTGTCACAAAAAAAGTTCAAAATAAATTTATTACAAGTTACATAGTTTGGGATTTTTGGTGATATTTTCCCAAATAAATAAGAAAATCATGCTAGGTTTTCATAATATTGAGAGAGAGAGAGAGAGAGAGAGAGAGAGAGAGAGAGAGAGAGAGAGAGAGAGAGAGAGAGAGACTATTACAAATTAGAGAAACCAAGGGGAAGACCAACATCAACTTGGAGGCTTGCTTCATGATTCCTTTGGGTTTAGGTTTGGATAGAGTGATGAATGGTTGATGGTTTGGTTATGCTAAAGAGAGAGTGCTATGCAACGAAGTTCATGTGCACTCCAAGTCACTATTTATACACTTGAAATATATTTTCGTGCTGTTAAATGCATTTGATGGATGCTTGTATGTTTAGATTTCTCTCTTACACCTTTGATAATTTCATTATTAAGATACCTCAGTGACATGCTTTTAGAAGATTTCGGTGATTATTGTTCATCTATCTTTTCGTAATTGATGATACATGCAGTAATAATGGAAAATATGCAGTGGGCAAGTAAGACAATAAAAGTTTCATTTCAATTATTGATGGAGAGAGGTTCTTTATATTTTCACAGTAAAATGATTTATGTTCTTAATGTGTAAAAAATAAAGAGGTAAAGTTTGATGATATTTTTCGGACATCTCAACAAAAAGACTTCTTTTTTCATAAAATGAAATGGGAGAGACTTGCGGCATTGGTTTGCATTAGTCTCAACCTTCAAATCATGATTTCTTTAAGTTGACAAACTATAGGATAGGATTAAAACAATGGGTTTTATCTATTAGAATAAGGTTAGCCTTTTATCATTTATGATTATTGATTTCCTTATAGACAGTTTGGAGTCAAAATGGGGGAAATATATGTTGAAGAAAGCGTGCAAATGAAGCCCCATGCTAATAGGACATCCAAAATGGAGTCTTCCATATTGGTGTTGCTAATCCAAATTTGACCACGGGATCTAATAGATGATCGAGCTGTAAAACTACCGATCTTCCATCTCAATTAGCCTGAGATTCCTACTCAGCTCAATCATTAGGGGCAAGCTGACAAAGTAGATTCTTATCAATCTCCTAACTCCGGCATTTTTTTAAGGTGTGTGGTAGCTGTCCAAAATTTCTATTCTTGAAATAAAAAAATAACATAAATGCATTTGATAACTACACAAAATTTCTTTTTATTAATAATATTTTGAATTTTTTAATATTTCTTTTTTTTTCCTTTTTTTCCCCTTCCTTGGCTATGGCCAAGGTCAGCGAGGGCGTCGCGGTCCTCGCTAGATCTAGTGAGGGCTAGACCCTTGCCACCGCTCTCACCAAATCCGGCGAGGGCGGCTCGCGGCCTGGGCGATGGCCACCCTCAGTGGCTTGGGCGAGGGCAGCCCTCGCCAGATTTGGCGAGGGCGGCCCTTGCCCATGCAGTGAGTTGCCCTTGTCGGATTCGACGAGGGCGGCCCTCTCCCAGGCCGCGAGCTACGCTCGCCGAATCTAGCGTGTGAGCAGTCGCTGGTGGCCGACATCTAGCGACTAGCAACAGGCTAAGAAGAAGAAGAAAACCAAAAAGAAAAAGAAAAAAAATTCTTTTTCATTTCTGATTCTTGCTCCCAGAATCACGAAGCAACTTTATGCTCGAGAACAAAATATTTACTAAACGGTTTCCTATTACAAAACTTATTCTGAGAGTAAAAGAATAGAAATACTTACTGTTTGACCAGTTGCTAAACGCGCCCTTAACTTGCTTTTGATCGGACTAGAGGTAAACTTAATTTTGGTGCTGTAAATGCCCACCAATACCTCCGAGAATGATTCTTGAATGCTTGGCAACAGTTTATCGTTTAGAAAGAAGACAGAAAAAAGTTGGGAGTGAATGAATCCATTTGTGACGCTGCTTCAATCCTTAGGTTAAACGTGCATTTTTGCCACTAAATTTCTTGAGGCACACCATCAATTTGGCTAGTTTAACATCCATTACATGCAAAACACTAAAGGCTAGGTTGGTCTAGACGCATTTATCCTTTTTGATCGTGCTTCTTCGGTCAGAGTTTTCAGATCTTATGCCGACACGAGTTGCCCTTTTCTTATCAGTCTTTTTCCCATCAAACAGTGAATAGTGAACCCCAAAAGAGAGGATTTGGAGCTAGCAATTGACAGTTCTTACTTATCCATCCCAATGTCACGGTCCTTTTCCCATCTATGCCTTTTGATAGTGCTTTATGAATGTCCACATTAGTTGCGATTACGAAAAGCCATACTTTCCGCAGAAAATATGGTCTGCTGTCGACTTTGATAATCCATCATCAGCCAAGAATAAAGTATCTTACGTAAGAAGGCACTTTTCAAACTTAAGGTCCATTAGAATACCCCTTTTAGTAGAAAAATGGTTTACCTGAGTAGCGATTGTGCTTACTGTGAAGGCTCATTAAATTAAAAGCAAAGGGAACAAATTGTTCATATCCTACCTCGGCCGTCACACTAATTTAAACTAAGAAAGCAAGTGTTGCTGCCGAAATCATGAATTGTGAGGTAATAAACCATTTAATAGCCGGATAATGCAAGGATGACAAGTAGGTTTGGTTGGTAAAAGGACCAGAATAGCATTTTAATTCATACAGATAGGCCCGCCATTGTTCCTACACGAATATACTATAAGTCTAAGACAAGGACAGGAGAGTACAACTGAAGATTTTGTATAGCTCTCTTTGAGTATAATACTTTATTACAAGAACCACTTCCCTACGAGTAGAGGTGGCCACGGTTCGGAACCGGCCGTTCCGGTTCGTGGCCACATGTGAACCGGCCGGTTCAGGTCCGGCCGGTTCCGATTTGTAATTTAAAAATTTTTAAAATAAATTATGAAATAAAAAATAAATAATTATAAAAATATAAAATAATAAATTATTCAATATAAATTATAATCAAAATGAAAATTGTAGGGGTGATCGGTTCCCGGTTGGAATCGGGAACCGAACCGGTAAGACCGGTCTTTTAATTTTAGAACTAGGAACCGGACCGGCAAACTATAGAACCGGGAACCAGATTATTGGTCCCGTCCGATTTTAGGCGATCCAATAGAACCCTTTACTCTTAACTAGCAAATGACCGTAGCCACAAAAGGCATACAACTTCACATGCTCATGACTTGGCTTGGATTTTATAAACAACTCCTTTGACGGTCTCTTCATTCCCATTCAATGTGGGACTCTTGGCATTTGCATGAAGACAAGCCAAGAGTCTCATATTGAAGGCGTTCAAGGCAAACCGAGAGTCCCACATCGAATGGGAATGAAGAGATCATCAAAGGGGTTGTTTATAAAACCCAAACCAAGCCTTGTAATTATAGTTCAATACACCCAAGCCAATCATTGCAATTGGAGATTAATGCACTTACAATGCATGGCAATTAGAGTTCAATTTGTTTTATAAAAAAATTAAATAATGAAATTTTTTTTAAAAAATGTCATTATTATTATTTTTTTAAATGATTTGGAACCGGAACCGGAATGCCACGAGCCGGTTCCGGTTCCTAACCACGGGCCCGATCAACGGGCCGGGCCCGGGTTTGACCGGACCGCTTCCGAGCCAAAACCGGCCCGTGGCCACCTCTACCTACGAGAGGGGCTATCAAAATGGGTCAACAACCATGTTTTACTGCATATTAATTAAAGTAGGTGCTACTTGGGTCAACTCAAATTTGTCCTATGAATCATAATGTGTTTTAAAAAAGAAAAGTTCAAAATAAATGGGCCTATTCAGAAATGGATTAATACAACGAAAAATTCTAAACTGGTACATCTATAATAATTTTAGCCAGAACTAATTTTTTGATATCAAAAAACCCTAAATTGGTACACATATGACAAATTTATCCTGAACTATTTTTTTACCACAACAAACCCCAGACTAGTATACATGTGATAATTTTATCCCGAATTAATTTTTTGATCACAAAAAACCTCAAACTGGTACACATATGATAAATTTACCAAAAACTAATTTTTTGACCACAAAAAACCCCAAACCGGTATACTTGTAACAAATTTATCTTCCGTTAAATTGGATTGATATCACGAAAAATCATAAATTGGTAAACTTGTGACAAACAAAAGGGTAAAATCCCAAACTGGTACACCCATCAACTACCGCGTGTCATTAAACTTAGCAATTCGACAGTAAAATCTAACGAAAACTAACGGAGGATAACTTTGTCACATGTGTACCCATTTGAGAGTTTTTGTGATAAAAAAATTAGTATGGGGTAAAATTATCACAAACATATCAATTTAGAGTTTTGGTTGTCAAAATATTAGTTCGAGATAAAATTATCAAAAGTGTTTCAATTTAGGATTTTTTGTGATAAAAAAACTAGTTTGAGGTAAATTTGTTACAATTATATCAATTTGAAATTTTTCGTAGTATTAACCAATAAATAAATCCACTTTCAGCCCACAGAACCAAAAGAGTAAAGTTAAAAGTATATAGGTCTAGCTCATCTTCATTCTTGCAAGCCTACTCTACTCATTGACAGAATTTCCGAAGAGCAACGTATTCAGTTGCGGCGGCTTCAGCTTCCCTCTTTTGCAACTTCCTCTCTTTGCACCACTCCTCCTTCACGGCGTCCGAGACTATTTCGCTTCATTCACACCTTACTTCGCTTCCCTCTCTGTCCCATTTGCTCTCACTGTGCTCTTGCTCTTACTGTTCGAACACGACCTTGTGGCCGTTCTCCAAGTCCTTCGTTGGAGCAACTGAAGAATCCTCCACACGCGTAATCCTTCTTTTATAGCATTTGGAATTGCTGTCTCAAGTTCCTGTATTTTTCGATATTGGTTATTTAAAAATAAAGAAAATGCTCCGTAGCGTCCATCTCTGTGCAAGAGATTAATTATTAACGAATTAGTTTATTAGTTCAGTTTAATAGCCTTATTAAGCAAATAGGGTCTTGTAAATCTCTTATTCTTCCCAGCCCCAGGTGCAATTAGTCACATTACTTGCTCGATCTAGCATCTCTACGATAGTTATAAACAATTTTCAATAAGTTGTATCGCTGCTGAGTGGTAATCACATGTGCATTTCCCGAAAAATTGTCGAATTGCGTTTAAAAGTATATGATTTCTTATGGCTCTTTCTTAATTTCGTTTTCTTATTAAAAACTCCGATGCTTTGATTTTTTGATGAAATTTAATCTCATTAAGAAATTAATACAACAAATTAAAAAACTAAGTCAAAGGACTTGAATCAAAAAATCGGAAAAGAAGAAGAAGAGGAAAATATCGCTTAAAAAAATCAAATGATTGGCTCTGCGCTTGATGTGGTCATCATATAGGATTATATTATAACGATAGCATCTGGACATCCTTGTTCCCCTTTTTTTAGCAAAAATCAAACCAAGCAGCGATTCATATTTAAGCATCCCCCATTCATTATTTTTTAGGTATTGTCAAAATACGGAGATCTCGGATCATATGATGCATCTTCCAATTAAAGTTATTTAGGAAGGTCAAAAAATTAAAAGCAATATAACGACCTATGCAAACTCATACGATTAGACAAATTTATTGATGATTCGATTATTGAGAGACATCAACAAGAGTTGATTCTACACACCGACTAATTAGGGATTTCGACATTGACATTAGAGGAACTAGTTAATACGCTTCCGATGCACGAACATTTGTGATTCCTCGTATCGCAGAGTGCCAACTTGCCCCTTGGACATTGAAACACACAATCCACATCTCGCTCGCATGCTTCAACTCTTGTCACCATCCATGGCTCGCCTGAAAAAGGAAAAAAAAACAATTCAGGATATTGTCATTTTTCAAGTATCATGTGCCATGCACAAGAGGGAAAGCAATTACAAAATTAAGCGAATAGGGATATTCCCTGTACTTTCTTGGCCTTGCGTTAGCTTAGGAAACAAAAAATGTTATATATCCTCCTAACAATTAACAAGACGAGATAAATTGCATAAATACATAAGAAAATCATGCTAGGGTTTCATAATTGGGAGAGAGAGAGAGAGAGAGAGAGAGAGAGAGAGAGAGAGAGAGAGAGAGAGAGAGAGAGAGAGAGAGAGAGAGAGAGAGAGTATTACACATTAGAGTTGCCAAGAGAAAGACCAACATCAACTTGGAGGCTTGCTTCATGATTTCTTTGGGTTTAGGTCTTTATAGAGTGATGAATGGTCGATGGTTTGGGTAAGCTAAACCAGAGAGTTCTATGCAATGAAGTTTATGTCCACTACTATTCACTATTTATACACTCCAAATGTCTTTTGTGCCGTTAAATGCATTTGATGGATAATGGTATGTTGAGATTTTTCTCTTACACCTTTGGTAATTTCATCAATGAGATACCTTGGTGACATATTTCTAGCATGATCTAGTGATTATTGTTACTAAATTGTATGTTCACGTTTCTTTCTTACACCTTTGGCACCTTCGTGACACACTTATGGCAGATTCTGGTGATTATTATTCCTATTTTACACTTTTGGTAATTTCATTATTGAAATATTTTCGTAGCATACTTTTGGCAGATTCTACTGATTATCTTTCATAAATTTTGTTCGAATTGGCCACGTACGCAATAATAACATCGGGACATCCTGGTTCCCCTTTTTGAGCAAAAGTCAAACCAAGTAGCGATTCGCATTTCAGCATCCCCATTTGTTGTTGTTTTAGGTATTGCCGAAATACGGATATCTCGGATCATATAAAGCATCTTCCAATTAAAGTTATTTAGGAAGGTCGAAAAATTAAAGCAATGTAAGGACCTATTCAAGCTCATATGATCAAACAAATTTATTGATGATTCGATTGTTGAGAGACATTAACAGAAGGTTGATTTTGCACACCGACTAATTAGGGATTTCAACATTGACATTAGAGGAACTAGTTAATACACTTCCGAAGCACGAACATTTCATCTCATCGCAGATTGCCAACTTGCCCCTCGGACATTGAGACGCACAATCAGAATCTTGCTCGCATGCTTCAATTCTTGTCACTATCCATGGCTTGCCTGAAAAAGGAAAACTAAAAAAAATTCAGGATATTTTCATTTTTAAAGCATCATATGCCATGCACACGAGGGAAAGCAATTACAAAATTAAGCAAATAGGGATATTCCTTGTAGTTTCTTGGCCTTGCGTTAGCTTAGGAAACAAAAAATGTTATATATCCTCCTAACAATTAACAAGACGAGATAAATTGAATAAATACATAAGAAAATCATGCCAGGGTTTCATAATTGAGAGAGAGAGAGAGAGAGAGAGAGAGAGAGAGAGAGAGAGAGAGAGAGAGAGAGAGAGAGAGAGAGAACAAGAGAGTATTACAAAGTAGAGTTGCGAAGAGAAAGACCAACATCAACTTGGAGGCTTGCTCCATGATTTCTTTGGGTTTAGGTCTTGATAGAGTGATGAATGGTCTATGGTTTGGGTATGCTAAACCAGAGAGTGCTATGCAATGAAGTTCATGTGCACTACTATTCACTATTTATACACTCGAAATATCTTCTGTGCCCTTAAATGCATTTGATGGATAATGGTATGTTCAGATTTCTCTCTTACACATTTGGTAATTTCATCAGTGAGATACCTTATTGGCATAATTCTAGCATGATCTAGTGATTGTTGTTACTAAATTGTATCTTCAGTTTTCTATCTTACACATTTGGCATCTTCGTGGCATACTTATGTCAAAATCTAGTGATCGTTGTTCCTATCTTACACCTTTGGTAATTTCATTATTGAGGTACTTTTGTGACATACTTCTAGCAGATTCTAGTGCTCATCTTTTCTAAATTCTGTTCGAATTGGCAATATTGCAGTAATAATGGAAAATATGCATCATGCAAGTATGAACTAAAAGTTTCAATTCAATTATTGATGGAGAGAAGTTCTTGAAATTTTTCACAGTGAAAAGATTTACACCTTTGGTGATTTCATTATTGAGACACTTTTGTGACATACTTCTAGCAGATTCAATTGATTATCTTTCCTAAATTCTATTGGCGATATTGCAGTAACAATGGAAAATATGCATCGCATAAGTATGAAACTAAAAAAGTTTCAATTTAATTATTGATGGAGAGAAGTTCTCGAGATTTTTCATAGTGAAAAGATATATGTTTTGAATCACCTTCCGTAATTTCATTATTGAGATGCTTTTGTGGCATACTTCTAGTAGATTCAATTGATTATCTTTCCTAAATTCTGTTCGAATTGGTGATATTGTAGTAATATTGGAAAATATGCATTGCACAAGTATAAAACTAAAAGTTTCAATTCAATTATTGATGGTGAGAAGTTCTCGAGATCTTTCATAGTGAAAAGATTTTTGTTTTGAATGTGTTAAAACATAAATCTTACACCTTTGGTAATTTCATTATTGAGATACTTTTGTGACGTACTTCTAGCAGATTCAATCGATTATCTATCTTAAATTCTATTCGAATTGGTGATATTGCAGCAATAATAGAAAATATGCATCGGGCAAGTATGAAACTAAAAGTTTCAATTCATAGTGAAAAGATTTATCTTTTGAATGTGTTATAATAAGAGGAAAGGCTTAATGATATTTTTTGGACATACAAACCAAAAACTTTCCTTTTCCCAAAATGAACTTGAAATTCTAAATATAATGGGAGGGTCTTATGATATTGATTTGCATTAATCTCAACATTTGAAGCCATGATTTTGTTAAGTTGACAAACAAGTATAGGATAAGATTCCTGGGACAATTGTCCAAAAAATTCTAAACCTATTGTACTTTTTTCAATTCAGTTCTAAACTTTTTAAGTTTGCCAATTCAATCATAAACCTTTTTACTTCTTGCTAATTGAGTCCATCTGATCAATTTTGGCCGGCCGGCGTTGGCCGTCTAGCCAATGCTGACGTGACTATTTTTAAATATTTTTTCGATTGTTTTAATCTTTTTTTTTTACTTCTTTCCTCTTGCCGGTTCGGTGACTGGTGACCAACCAGAGGCAAGGATCGGCGAGGTCAACCTCGCTAGCCTCTGGCGAAGCTCGCCCTCGCCGGCCCTTGACTAGGCGAGGTTGCCTCACTCAACAAAGGCGAGGCCGACCTCACCATTGCCTGGATCGCGACAGCAAGATCGACCTCGCCAAGCCTCACCTTGGTTGGGCGAGGCTCGACCTCACCGTCGCGACCCAAGCGAGGGAGATGGATCGCGATGGCAAGGTTGGCCTCGCCTTTGCTAGGCAAGGCAACCTCACCCAGCCAAGGGCAGGCGGGGGCGAGCTTCACCAGAGGCCAGTGAGGTCCTCGCCTCTAACCAGTCGCCAAACCTGCCAGAGGGAAGAAGTCAGAAAGAAAAAAAAAGAACGAAAAAATTCAAAAAAAATATTTAAAAATTGCCACGTCAACGTTGACAGGACAGTGGCCACGTCAGCGTCGGCCAGCCAAAATTGGCCGAATAGACTCAACTGGAAAAAAAAAATGAAAAAGGTTTAGGACTAAATTAGTAAAAGTGCAATAGGTTTAGGATTTTTTGGATAATTTCCCTAAGATTCCTTATAGACAGTTTGGAGTCAAAATGGGGGATAGATATGTTGAACAAAGCGTGCGAATGAATCCCCAAGGTAACAACACATCAGAAACGGAGTCCTTGATATTGGTGTTGCTAAACCAAATTTAACTTAAGTATCCAATGGATGTCGAGTCATAAAACACCGTGATCTTCCGTCTCAACTAGCGTGAGATTTTACTCGGTCCAATGATTTAGGGTCAAGCCAACAAAGTAGATTCTTATCAATCATCTAACCTTGGCATTTTGACTTGCTTTTGATTGGATTGGAGGTAGACTTAGGCTATGTTTGATTCAGCTTTTCCAACGAATTTTGGGGAAATGTAAAGCAAATTATCCTAAAGGGTTTTAGAGAAATGCAAAGATTGTTTGGTAAATTGTACTTTGACTTGCAAAGCATTGCCAAACACGTCTTTAACTTCCTTTTGATCGGACTAGCAGCAAACTTAATATGGTGCGGTAAATGCCCACCGATTCCTCCGAGAATGATTCTTGAATGCTTTGCAACAGTTTTTCGTTTAGCAAGAAGACAGAAAAAAGTTGGGAGTCAATGAATCCATTTGTGACGCTTCTTCAATCCTTAGTTTAAGCGTGCATTTTTGCCCCTAAATTTCTTAAGGCGCACCATCAATCTGGCTAGTTTAACATCCATTACATGCAAAACACTGAAGGCTAGGTTGGTCTAGACCCATTTATGCTTTTTGATCGTGCTTCTTCGGTCAGAGTTTTCAGATCTTATGCCGACACGAGTTGCCCTTTTCTTATCAGTCTTTTTCCCATCAAACGGTGAATAGTGAACCCCAAAAGAGAGGATTTGGGACTAGCAATTGACAGTTCTTACTTATCCATACCAATGTCACAGTCCTTTTACATCTATGCCTTTTGATAGTGCTTTATGAATGTCCACATTAGTTGCGAATACGCAAAGCCTTACTTTCCTCAGAAAATATGGTTTGCTGTCGACTTTGATAATCCATCATCAGTCAAGAAAAAAGTATCTTACGTAAGAAGGCACTTTTCAAACTTCAGGTCCATTAGAATACCCCCTTCAGTAGAAAAATGGTTTACCTGAGTAGCGATTGTGCTTACTGTGAAGGCTCATTAAATTAATAGCAAAGGGAACAAATTGTTCATATCCTACCTCGGCTGTCAAACTAATTTAAACTAAGAAAGCAAGTGTTACCGCCGAAATCATGAATTGTGAGGTAATAAACTATTCAATAGCCAGATAATGCAAGGATGACAAGTAGGTTTGGTTGGTAAAAGGACCAGCATAGCATTTTAATCCATACAGATAGGCCCGCCCTTGTTCCTACGTGAATATACTATAAGTCTAAGACAAGGACAGGAGGGTACAACTGAAGATTTTGTATAGCTCTCTTTGAGTGTAATACTTTATTACAAGAACCACTTCCCTACGAGAAGGGCTATCAAAATGGGTCAACAACCATGTTTTAATGCATATTAATTAAAGTAGGTGCCACTTGGGTCAACTCAAATTTGTCATATAAATCATAATGTGTTCTAAAAAGAAAAGTTCAAAATAAATGGGCCTATTCAGAAATGGATTAATACAACGAAAACTTCCAAACCGGTACATTTATGACAATTTTAGCCAGAACTAATTTTTTGATATCCAAAAACCCTAAATTGGTACAGTTATGATAAATTTATCCCGAACTATTTTTTTATCACAAAAAACCCCAGACTAGTATACATGTGATAATTTTATCCCGAATGAATTTTTTGACCACAAAAAACCTCAAACTGGTACACATATGATAAATTTCCCAAAAACTAATTTTTTGATCACAAAAAACCCTAAACCGGTACACTTGTGACAAATTTATCTTCCGTTAAATTGGATTGATATCACGAAAAATCACAAATTGGTAAACTTGTGACAAACAAAAGGGTCAAACCCCAAACTGGTACACCCATCAACTATCACGTGTCATCAAATTTAACAATTCGACAGTAAAATTTAACGGAAACTAACAGAGGGTAACTTTGTAACATGTGTACCCATTTGAGAGTTTTGATAATAAAAAAATTAGTATGGGGTAAAATTATCACAAACATATCAATTTGGAGTTTTAGTTGTCAAAAAATTAGTTCGAGATAAAATTATCACAGGAGTACAAGTTTAAGATTTTCTGTGATAAAAAAATAGTTTGGGGTAAATTTGGTACAATTATACCAATTTGAAATTTTTCGTAGTATTAACCAATAAATAAATCCACTTTCAGCCCGCAGAACCAAAAGAGTAAAGTTAAAAGTATATAGGTCTAGCTCATCTTCATTCTTGCAAGCCTACTCTACTCATTGACAGAATTTCCGAAGAGCAACGTATGCAGTTGCGGCGGCTTCAGCTTCCCTCTTTTGCAACTTCCTCTCTTTGCACCACTCCTCCTTCACGGCGTCCGAGACTATTTCGCTTCATTCACACCTTACTTCGCTTCCCTCTCTGTCCCATTTGCTCTCACTGTGCTCTTGCTCTTACTGTTCGAACACGACCTTGTGACCGTTCTCCGAGTCCTTCGTTGGAGCAACTGAAGAATCCTCCACACGCGTAATCCTTCTTTTATAGCATTTGGAATTGATGTCTCAAGTTCCTGTATTTTTCGATATTGGTTATTTAAAAATAAAGAAAATGCTCCGTAGCGTCCATCTCTGTGCAAGAGATTAATTATTAACGAATTAGTTTATTAGTTCAGTTTAATAGCCTTATTAAGCAAATAGGGTCTTGTAAATCTCTTATTCTTCCCAGCCCCAGGTGCAATTAGTCACGTTACTTGCTCGATCTAGCATCTCTACGATAGTTATAAACAATTTTCAATAAGTTGTATCGCTGCTGAGTGGTAATCACATGTGCATTTCCCGAAAAATTGTCGAATTGCGTTTAAAAGTATATGATTTCTTATGGCTCTTTCTTAATTTCATTTTCTTATTAAAAACTCCGATGCTTTGATTTTTTGATGAAATTTAATCTCATTAAGAAATTAATACAACAAATTAAAAAACTAAGTCAAAGGACTTGAATCAAAAAATCGGAAAAGAAGAAGAAGAGGAAAATATCGCTTAAAAAAATCAAATGATTGGTTCTGCGCTTGATGTGGTCATCATATAGGATTATATTATAACGATAGCATCTGGACATCCTTGTTCCCCTTTTTTTAGCAAAAATCAAACCAAGTAGCGATTCATATTTAAGCATCCCCCATTCATTATTTTTTAGGTATTGTCAAAATACGGAGATCTCGGATCATATGATGCATCTTCCAATTAAAGTTATTTAGGAAGGTCAAAAAATTAAAAGCAATATAACGACCTATGCAAACTCATACGATTAGACAAATTTATTGATGATTCGATTATTGAGAGACATCAACAAGAGTTGATTCTACACACCGACTAATTAGGGATTTCGACATTGACATTAGAGGAACTAGTTAATACGCTTCCGATGCACGAACATTTGTGATTCCTCGTATCGCAGAGTGCCAACTTGCCCCTTGGACATTGAAACACACAATCCACATCTCGCTCGCATGCTTCAACTCTTGTCACCATCCATGGCTCGCCTGAAAAAGGAAAAAAAAAACAATTCAGGATATTGTCATTTTTAAAGTATCATGTGCCATGCACAACAGGGAAAGCAATTATAAAATTAAGCGAATAGGGATATTCCTTGTACTTTCTTGGCCTTGCGTTAGCTTAGGAAACAAAAAATGTTATATATCCTCCTAACAATTAACAAGACGAGATAAATTGCATAAATACATAAGAAAATCATGCTAGGGTTTCATAATTGGGAGAGAGAGAGAGAGAGAGAGAGAGAGAGAGAGAGAGAGAGAGAGAGAGAGAGAGAGAGAGAGAGAGAGAGAGTATTACACATTAGAGTTGCCAAGAGAAAGACCAACATCAACTTGGAGGCTTGCTTCATGATTTCTTTGGGTTTAGGTCTTTATAGAGTGATGAATGGTCGATGGTTTGGGTAAGCTAAACCAGAGAGTTCTATGCAATGAAGTTTATGTCCACTACTATTCACTATTTATACACTCCAAATGTCTTTTGTGCCGTTAAATGCATTTGATGGATAATGGTATGTTGAGATTTTTCTCTTACACCTTTGGTAATTTCATCAATGAGATACCTTGGTGACATATTTCTAGCATGATCTAGTGATTATTGTTACTAAATTGTATGTTCACGTTTCTATCTTACACCTTTGGCACCTTCGTGACACACTTATGGCAGATTCTGGTGATTATTATTCCTATTTTACACTTTTGGTAATTTCATTATTGAAATATTTTCGTAGCATACTTTTGGCAGATTCTACTGATTATCTTTCATAAATTTTGTTCGAATTGGCCACGTACGCAATAATAACAGAAAATATGCATCGGGCGAGTAAGAAACTAAAAGTTTCAACTCAAATATTGATGGAGAGGTTGTCTAGATTTTTCATAGTGAAAAGGTTTATGTTCTGAATGTGTTAAAAATAAAGAGGAAAAGTTTATTGATATTTTTCGGAAATTCCCACAAAGAAAACTTCCTTTTTCATAAGATGAACTTGAAATTTTAAATGGAATGAGAGAGACTTGTGATATCGGTTTGCATTAATCTCAACATTTAAAACATTATTTCGTTAAGTTGACAAAAAGTATAAGATAAGATTAAAATAATGGGTTTTATCTATTAGAATAAGTTTGACCTTTTATCATTCATGATTATAGATTTCCTTGTACGGCTCGGAGTCAGAATGGGGGACAGATATGTTGAACAAAGCGTGCGAATGAAGCCCCAAGGTAACCAGCACATCAGAAATGGAGTTTTTGATATTGGTGTTGCTAAACCAAATTTGACCAAAATATCCGATGGATGATCCAGTCGTAAAACTACCGTGATCTTCCTACTCAATTAGCGAGAGATTCCTACTCAGTCCAATCATTTAATGGGAAGACCCAGATGCAAAACAAAAGTAAACGGGGGCAGTGCAGGAAAAAGCCAATGCTAGCATGGTTAACTCTTAAACAGATAATAATCTCGTGATGCAACCTTTATGATGTCCACATCGGTTGCGATTAGAAGAAGCCTTACTTTCTGTAGCAAATATGGTTTGCTCTCGACTTTAATAATCCATCCTCAGCCAAGAATGAAGTATATTACATAAGAAAGTAAGTTTCGACATTCCGGGTCATTAGTATACCCCCTTTGGTAGAGCAATGGTTTACCTGAGTAGTGATTGTGCTTACTGTGAAGGATCATTAAATTAATAGCAAAGGGAACAAATTGTTCATATCCTACCTCTGCTGTCAAACTAATTTAGACAAAGAAAGCAAGTGTTATTGCCGAAATCATGAATCATGAGTTAATAAACCATTCAATAGCTAGATAATGTAAGGATGACAAGTAGGTTTGGTTAGTAAAAGGACTGGCCTAGCCTATTAATTGGTATATAAAGACCCGGCGTTATTCCTGCATGAATTTACTATCTACCCAAGACAAGGACAAGAGAATTCATATGAAGATTTTGTATAGCTTTCTTTAAGCGCAATACCTTATTACAAGAACCACAACTTCACTACAAATAGGGCAGTCAAAATGGGCCACTAACCCATGTTTTAACTCAATTAAAGTGGATGCCACTTTTTGACCAAATAAAAAAGTGAGTGCCACTTGGTTAGCTCAAATTTGTCATATAGATCACAAGGTGTTCTACAAAGAAAAGTTCAAAATAAAAGGGTCTAATGGGGTCTGTTCAGAAACCCACTTTCGGCCCATATAATCGAAAGAGCAAAGTTAAAGGTAAATTAGGCCTAGCCCATCTTCATTCTTGCAAGCCTATTCTCCTCATTGATAGAATTTCCCGAGAACAACGTAGGCAGCTGCGGCGGCTTCAGCTTCCGTCTTTTGCAACTTCCTCCCTCTGCACCACTCCTCCTTCATGGCGTTCGAGACCATTTTGCTTCATTCACACCCTCACTTCGCCTCCCTCTCTATCCCATTCGCTCTCACTGTGCTCTTGCTCTTTCCATTCGAACTTGACCTCGTGGCCTTTTTCCAAGTCTTCCGTCGCGGCAACGGAAGAATCCTCAATACTTGTAATCCTTCTTTTATAGCATTTGGAATTTGGTGTTTCAAGTTCCTATTTTTTTCGATATTGGTCATTTAAAAATAAAGAAAATGCTCAGTAGCGTCGATCTATGGGCAAGAGATTAACTATTAACACATTGGTTAATTATTTATGTTTAATAGCCTTATTAAGCAAATACGGTCTTGTAAATCTCTTATTCTTCTCAGCCCAAGGTGCAATTAGTCACGTTCCTTGCTCGATCTTGGATCTTTGAGATCGTAATAGACAATTTTCAATAAGTGGTATCACTGCTAAGTGGTCATCGCATATTCATTTCCCAAAAAATTGTCAAATTGCGATTAAAAGTATATGATTTCTTGAGGCTCTTTCTCAATTTCTTTTCTTTTTTAAAATTCCGAAGCCTTTGATTTTTTGATGAAATTTAATCTCATTAAGAAATTAATACAACAAATTAAAACACTTAGTCAAAGGGCCTGAATAGAAAAATCGAAAAGAAGAAGAAGAGGAAAATATCGCTTAAAAAAATAAAACGATTGGTTCTGCGCATGATGTGGTCATCATAAAGGATGATATTATGATGACAGCATCAGGACATCCTCGTTGCCCTTTTTGAGTAAAAGTCAAACCAAGTAGCGATTCACATGTCAGCATCCCCATTCGCTGTTGTCTTAGGTATTGCCAAAATACGGATATCTCGGATCATATAAAGCATCTTCCAATTAAAGTTATTTAGGAAGGTCGAAAAATTAAAGCAATGTAAGGACCTATGCAAGCTCATATGATCAAACAAATTTATTGATGATTCGATTGTTGAGAGACATCAACAGAAGGTTGATTTTGCACACCGACTAATTAGGGATTTCAACATTGACATTAGAGGAACTAGTTAATACGCTTCCGAAGCACGAACATTTCATCTCATCGCAAATTGCCAACTTGCCCCTCGGACATTGAGACACGCAATCAGAATCTTGCTGGCATGCTTCAACTGTTGTCACTATCCATGGCTTGCCTGAAAAAGGAAAACTAAAAAAAAAATTCAGGATATTTTCATTTTTAAAGTATCATATGCCATGCACACGAGGGAAAGCAATTACAAAATTAAGCGAATAGGGATATTCCTTGTACTTTCTTGGCCTTGCGTTAGCTTAGGAAACAAAAAATGTTATATATCCTCCTAACAATTAACAAGATGAGATAAATTGAATAAATACATAAGAAAATCATGCCAGGGTTTCATAATTGAGAGAGAGAGAGAGAGAGAGAGAGAGAGAGAGAATATTACAAATTAGAGTTGCGAAGAGAAAGACCAACATCAACTTGGAGGCTTGCTCCATGATTTCTTTGGGTTTAGGTCTTGGTGGAGTGATGAATGGTCTATGGTTTGGGCATGCTAAACCAGAGAGTGCTATGCAATGAAGTTCATGTGCACTACTATTCACTATTTATACACTCGAAATATCTTCTGTGCCCTTAAATGCATTTGATGGATAATGGTATGTTCAGATTTCTCTCTTACACCTTTGGTAATTTCATCAGTGAGATACCTTCTTGGCATAATTCTAGCATGATCTAGTGATTGTTGTTACTAAATTGTATGTTCAGTTTTCTATCTTACACATTTGGCACCTTCGTGGCATACTTATGTCAAAATCTAGTGATCGTTGTTCCTATCTTACACCTTTGGTAATTTCATTATCGAGATACTTTTGTAACATACTTCTAGCAGATTCTAGTGCTCATCTTTTCTAAATTCTGTTCGAATTGGCGATATTGCAGTAATAATGGAAAATATGCATCGCGCAAATATGAACTAAAAGTTTCAATTAAATTATTGATGGAGAGAAGTTCTTGAGATTTTTCACAGTGAAAAGATTTACACCTTTGGTAATTTCATTATTGAGATACTTTTGTGACATACTTCTAGCAGATTCAATTGATTATCTTTCCTAAATTCTATTGGCGATATTGCAGTAACAATGGAAAATATACATCGCATAAGTATGAAACTAAAAAAGTTTCAATTCAATTATTGATGGAGAGAAGTTCTCGAGATTTTTCATAGTGAAAAGATATATGTTTTGAATCACCTTCCGTAATTTCATTATTGAGATACTTTTGTGGCATACTTCTAGTAGATTCAATTGATTATCTTTCCTAAATTCTGTTCGAATTGGTGATATTGCAGTAATATTGGAAAATATGCATTGCACAAGTATGAAACTAAAAGTTTCAATTCAATTATTGATGGTGAGAAGTTCTCGAGATCTTTCATAGTGAAAAGATTTTTGTTTTGAATGTGTTAAAACATAAATCTTGTCGCGACCTAAAAAATTTTCATTTTTCGGGCTTATGGATTATTAAGATTAATCTTAACTTGGGCCCTCCCAAGCCCTACCAATTTGCAACTTAGGGTTTAAGTCTTTAACATGCAAATATTTTCATGCTTGGAGTCGCCACTAATCTATTTACGGTAGGTCGATTAGAAATTTAAATAAAACATAGGGAGATATGTTTTATTCCTACGAACCAGAAATTCTAAACCCAGGGATTTGATTACGCTAGATCTAGTCTAACGCCATTTCGGTACCTTTTCTTTTCAAAAATGTTTTGACAGGCAGTTTGGATCCATTTTAACTTATTCACTAACATGTGAGGTGTTCATGCGGGTGCGCAAACCACCAATTTAACACCCAAGAAAGCATTAAATAAATTGCAAATTGGAAGAATGACTTACCTCGAAGCAACACAAGCATCTGCATTGTTAGCTAGAAAATCACATCAACAACCTAATATGATTTCTAATTAACAAGCAGTTCACTCAATTTTTTGGATTTTCACTTATTTAAATGAAATCTAGTCTACATGCAATGACGTGCAAAAATGACATGCGAATTAATGCAATCTAATATGCAAACTATATGTCGTGCGACGACGTGACCTATTTCTAATGATGGACAAATGATTTATTTTTGGGATTTTTGTGAAAATTCGAAATAAAAAATTACCTAAATTAAGAATGCAATCTATCCTGATTTAATCTACCCTAAGATGACTCTTTTTGGGTTTTGTCATGAAAATTCGAAATTAAAAAATAGCCTAAATAATCTATTAAAATTAGTGTATTACTTAATTTAAACTAGGAAATAGATTATCTCAAGTCCTAATTTAAATTAACTAATTACTCCATCTTCTAGATATATTTAGGATTCCCTAAACATGCAAAACTCTAATTTAAATCCTAACTGATATTTTTTGAATTTTCTTTTTATTTGAAAAGAAAGAAAAATAATTTAAATAGAGATAGCATCCACATTCAAATCAACCACGCGATCCGCCAGATTTGTTTCAAACTCGGATTAGGCACAAAAATCGAACTATCGGTCATATCTATAGGGTTATAGATATTGACGGAAAGTCGATCATTCAAATTTGGAAAAGCAGATAAAAATCATTATCGTATCCAAATGATTAGGAATAGGATAATAATTTTCCGTATCGCCGCATATCATACCTTAGGGATAAGGTCGGATAGTCGTCCAGATACGTTGCTAAATTAGGAAATTTTCCTAATTTCGAATATTTGAAAATATTGCGGATATCGTAAACATTATCCTAAGCTATCTAAATATCCACATCATATTCATGAAATATTCAAAACATGCAAATTAGGAAATTAAATATTCTAAAAATTATCGGATAATGTCCAATTACCTAGTTTGCAGATAATCTCCAAATTCGAATCGATCGGGATCGAGTCAACGGATCGGGATCGAGACAACGACGACGGGCGACGATGGGGCACGGCGACAAGCGTCGGTTCGGTACGGCGGGGTTGTGCAACGGCGGCGTGGGCGTCCGGCGCGGCGGTCCGGGCAGCTCGGGTGCTATTTCGGCAGGGGGCAACTGTGGATCGGAGCTCCGGTCAGCGGCAGTGCTTCAAGAATGCTGGCGATTCACCAGTGGCTGTGGACGTCGATGCAGCCGTGGCGGCAGTGAGGCAGCGCAGATCAACGGCTATGGCGAGGCAAAGGCAGGACTGTTCGATGCTGCTCCGGCGTGTAGCTGCTTCGCCGGCGACAATGCTGGTGTAGGTGGCTGCTTCGCTGGTGATGAGGCTAAGCAGGGCGTGCTGTGGACGGCAGCTCACCGGCGGGAACGGCGGAGGAGGGGCAATGGCAGGGCTGTTCGGCGGAGGCAACTACGTCGGGAACGGCAACCGGTGGAAGAGAGCGATTACACACGT
This sequence comes from Syzygium aqueum, assembly GCA_031216185.1. NCBI lineage: Eukaryota > Viridiplantae > Streptophyta > Magnoliopsida > Myrtales > Myrtaceae > Syzygium > Syzygium aqueum. The sequence continues at coordinate 28,728,875 of CM062236.1, forward strand.
CGAGGCAGTGGCGATGCAGCTCCTAGTGGTTACTGGCAGGCGTGGATGGGGATGTCCGACAGGGACACGGCGGTGCAGCTGTGGGCGGTGCAGCTGCTCCGGTGATGTTGTTGATCGGTGGAGACGTCTGACGTCGCTGTTCCCCCAAGGCAGGAGCGACGTGCGGCTTCGGTGTGGCGCAGCAAGCGGCGGCACACGGCGTGGGGACGGCGAGCACAGCTCGGCGGGCGACGGCGGATGCAGCACGGTGAGCGACAGGCGGCGCGCGGTGAGGGGTGTCATCGGCCTCTCTCCTCTTCTCACTCTCACTCTCACTTCTCTATTTTTTTTTTATTTGAAATTATGTCCTGTCCCCCAAAAATCTGACTTAAACATGTTTATATAATCATAACCTAGATCAATTAGATGAGCTCTATAGTCCTAATGGGCTTAAGCTTGGGCTTAGGTTTAATTTAATTTAAATGGGCTGATTTAATCAAGGATAATGGGCTGAATTAAGCTCAAAGCATAATGGGCTGAATTAAGCTCAAATTAAAACTACCGAGCCCGTTTGACTTTAAATTCCCGGCCCTTGGATTGCGAGCGTGCCGAATTTTGTTCGATGAATTTTAAGCTTGTTTGCTATCGTCAATCCGATGCAAAAAATGCAATTAAATTAAAATGAACCTAAACTATATGTTATGCAATTTAAATATTTTTGTTTAGGGGTTAACATTTAATCCCTAATTTTTATGCAAATTACAACTAAACGGTGAGTTGAAATTTAGGTGTCAACAAATCTTACACCTTTGGTAATTTCATTATTGAGATACTTTTGTGACGTACTTCTAGCAGATTCAATTGATTATCTTTCTTAAATTCTATTCGAATTGGTGATATTGCAGTAATAACAGAAAATATGCATCGGGCAAGTATGAAACTAAAAGTTTCAATTCATAGTGAAAAGATTTATCTTTTGAATGTGTTATAATAAGAGGAAAAGCTTAATGATATTTTTTGGACATACAAACCAAAAACTTTCCTTTTCCTAAAATGAACTTGAAATTCTAAATAGAATGGGAGCGTCTAATGATATATTTTTTTTTGGTAAGGAGTGTCTTATGATATTGATTTGCATTAATCTCAACATTTGAAGCCATGATTTTGGTAAGTTGACAAACAAGTATAGGATAAGATTCCTGGGAAAATTCTCCAAAAAGTTCTAAACCTATTGTACTTTTTTTAATTCAGTCCTAAACTTTTTAAGTTTGCCAATTCAGTCATAAACCTTTTCACTTTTTGCCAATTGAGTCCATCTGACCAATTTTGGCCGGCCGGTGCTGGCCGTCTAGCTAACGCTGACGTGGCAATTTTTAAATATTTCTTTGATTTTTTTAATCTTTTTTTCTGACTTCTTTCCTCTTGCCGGTTCGGTGACTAGTGACCAGCCAGAGGCAAGGATCGGCGAGGTCGACCTCGCCGGCCTCTGGCAAAGCTCGCCCCCGCCGGCCCTTGGCTGGGCGAGGTTGCCTCACTCAGCAAAAGGCGAGGCCGACCTCACCATTGCCTGGGTCACGACGGCAAGATCGACCTCGCTAAACCTCACCTTGGTTGGGCGAGGCTCGACCTCGCCGTCGCGACCCAAGCGAGGGAGATGGGTCGCGATGGCAAGGTTGGCCTCGCCTTTGCTAGGCAAGGCAACCTCACCCAGCTAGGGGCAAGCGGGGGCGAGCTTCACTAGAGGCCAGTGAGGTCCTCGCCTCTAACCAGTCGCTAGACCGACTAGAGGGAAGAAGTCATAACGAAAAAATTCAAAAAAATATTTAAAAAATGCCACGTCAACATTGGCCGGATGGTGGCCACGTCAACGTCTGCCAGCCAAAATTGGCCGAATAAACTCAATTGGAAAAAAAATGCAAAGGTTTAGGACTGAATTGATAAAAGTGCAATAGGTTTAGGATTTTTTGGACAATTTTTCCTAAGATTCCTTATAGACAATTTGGAGTCAAAATGGGGGATAGATATGTTGAACAAAGCGTGCGAATGAATCCCCAAGGTAACAGCACATCAGCAACCGAGTCCTTGATATTGGTGTTGCTAAACCAAATTTGACCAAAATATCCAATGGATGTCGAGTCATAAAACACTATGATCTTCCGTCTCAACTAGCGTGAGATTTTACTCGGTCCAATGATTTAGGGTCAAGCCAACAAAGTAGATTCTTATCAATCATCTAACCTTGGCATTCTGACTTGCTTTTGATCGAACTGGAGGTAGACTTAGGCTATGTTTGGTTCAGCTTTTCTAAGGAATTTTGGGGAAATGTAAAGCAAGTTATCCTAAAGGGTTTTAGAGAAATGCAAAGACTGTTTGGTAAATTGTGCTTTGACTTGCAAAGCATTGCCAAACACGCCTTTAACTTGCTTTTGATCGGACTAGCAGTAAACTTAATATGGTGCGGTAAATGCCCACCGATTCCTCCGAGAATGATTCTTGAATGCTTTGCAACAGTTTTTCGTTTAGCAAGAAGACAGAAAAAAGTTGGGAGTCAATGAATCCATTTGCGACGCTTCTTCAATCCTTAGTTTAAGCGTGCATTTTTGCCCCTAAATTTCTTAAGGCACACCATCAATTTGGCTAGTTTACCATCCATTACATGCAAAACACTGAAGGCTAGGTTGGTCTAGACCCATTTATGCTTTTTGATCGTGCTTCTTCGGTCAGAGTTTTCAGATCTTATGCCGACACGAGTTGCCCTTTTCTTACCAGTCTTTTTCCCATCAAACGGTGAATAGTGAACCCCAAAAGAGAGGATTTGGGACTAGCAATTGACAGTTCTTACTTATCCATCCCAATGTCACAGTCCTTTTACATCTATGCCTTTTGATAGTGCTTTATGAATGTCCACATTAGTTTCGAATACGCAAAGCCGTACTTTCCTCAGAAAATATGGTTTGCTGTCGACTTTGATAATCCATCATCAGCCAAGAATAAAGTATCTTACGTAAGAAGGCACTTTTCAAACTTCAGGTCCATTAGAATACCCCCTTTAGTGGAAAAATGGTTTACCCGAGTAGTGATTGTGCTTACTGTGAAGACTCATTAAATTAATAGCAAAGGGAACAAATTGTTCATATCCTACCTCGGCTGTCAAACTAATTTAAACTAAGAAAGCAAGTGTTACTGCCGAAATCATGAATTGTGAGGTAATAAACCATTCAATAGCCAGATAATGCAAGGATGACAAGTAGGTTTGGTTGGTCAAAGGACCAGCATAGCATTTTAATCCATGCAGATAGGCCCGCCCTTGTTCCTACATGAATATACTATAAGTCTAAGACAAGGACAGGAGAGTACAACTGAAGATTTTGTATAGCTCTCTTTGAGTGTAATACTTTATTACAAGAACCACTTCCCTACGAGAAGGGCTATCAAAATGGGTCAACAACCATGTTTTAATGCATATTAATTAAAGTAGGTGCCACTTGGGTCAACTCAAATTTGTCGTATGAATCATAATGTGTTCTAAAAAGAAAAGTTCAAAATAAATGGGCCTATTTAGAAATGGATTAATACAACGAAAAATTCCAAACTGGTACATCTATGACAATTTTAGCTAGAACTAATTTTTTGATATCAAAAAATCCTAAATTAGTACATATATGACAAATTTATCCCAAACTATTTTTTTACCACAACAAACCATAGACTAGTATACATATGATAATTTTATCCTGAATTAATTTTTTGATAACAAAAAACCTCAAACTGGTACACATATAATAAATTTATCAAAAACTAATTTTTTGATCACAAAAAACCCCAACCGGTACACTTGTGACAAGTTTACCTTCCGTTACATTGGATTGATATCACGAAAAATCACAAATTGGTAAACTTGTGACAAACAGAAGGATAAAATCCCAAATCAGTACACGCGTCAACTACCATGTATCATCAAACTTAGCAATTCGACGGTAAAATTTAACGGAAGGTAACTTTGTCACATGTGTACCCATTTGAGAGTTTTGGTGATAAAAAAATTAGTATCGGGTAAAATTATCACAAACATATCAATTTAGAGTTTTGGTTGTCAAAATATTAGTTCGAGATAAAATTATCACAGGTGTTCTAATTTAGGATTTTCTGTGATAAAAAAAATAATTTGAGGTAAATTTGTTACAATTATATCAATTTGAAATTTTTGTAGTATTAACTAATAAATAAATCCACTTTCAGCCCACAGAACCAAAAGAGTAAAGTTAAAAGTATATAGGTCTAGCTCATCTTCATTCTTGCAAGCCTACTCTACTCATTGACAGAATTTCCGAAGAGCAACGTATGCAGTTGCGGCGGCTTCAGCTTCCCTCTTTTGCAACTTCCTCTCTTTGCACCACTCCTCCTTCACGGCGTCCGAGACTATTTCGCTTCATTCACACCTTACTTCGCTTCCCTCTCTGTCCCATTTGCTCTCACTGTGCTCTTGCTCTTACTGTTCGAACACGACCTTGTGACCGTTCTCCAAGTCCTTCGTTGGAGCAACTGAAGAATCCTCCACATGCGTAATCCTTCTTTTATAGCATTTGGAATTGGTGTCTCAAGTTCCTGTATTTTTCGATATTGGTTATTTAAAAATAAAGAAAATGCTCCGTAGCGTCCATCTCTATGCAAGAGATTAATTATTAACGAATTAGTTTATTAGTTCAGTTTAATAGCCTTATTAAGCAAATAGGGTCTTGTAAATCTCTTATTCTTCCCAGCCCCAGGTGCAATTAGTCACGTTACTTGCTCGATCTAGCATCTCTACGATAGTTATAAACAATTTTCAATAAGTTGTATCGCTGCTGAGTGGTAATCACATGTGCATTTCCCGAAAAATTGTCGAATTGCGTTTAAAAGTATATGATTTCTTATGGCTCTTTCTTAATTTCGTTTTCTTATTAAAAACTCCGATGCTTTGATTTTTTGATGAAATTTAATCTCATTAAGAAATTAATACAACAAATTAAAAAACTAAGTCAAAGGACTTGAATCAAAAAATCGGAAAAGAAGAAGAAGAGGAAAATATCGCTTAAAAAAATCAAATGATTGGCTCTGCGCTTGATGTGGTCATCATATAGGATTATATTATAACGATAGCATCTGGACATCCTTGTTCCCCTTTTTTTAGCAAAAATCAAACCAAGCAGCGATTCATATTTAAGCATCCCCCATTCATTATTTTTTAGGTATTGTCAAAATACGGAGATCTCGGATCATATGATGCATCTTCCAATTAAAGTTATTTAGGAAGGTCAAAAAATTAAAAGCAATATAACGACCTATGCAAACTCATACGATTAGACAAATTTATTGATGATTCGATTATTGAGAGACATCAACAAGAGTTGATTCTACACACCGACTAATTAGGGATTTCGACATTGACATTAGAGGAACTAGTTAATACGCTTCCGATGCACGAACATTTGTGATTCCTCGTATCGCAGAGTGCCAACTTGCCCCTTGGACATTGAAACACACAATCCACATCTCGCTCGCATGCTTCAACTCTTGTCACCATCCATGGCTCGCCTGAAAAAGGAAAAAAAAACAATTCAGGATATTGTCATTTTTCAAGTATCATGTGCCATGCACAAGAGGGAAAGCAATTACAAAATTAAGCGAATAGGGATATTCCCTGTACTTTCTTGGCCTTGCGTTAGCTTAGGAAACAAAAAATGTTATATATCCTCATAACAATTAACAAGACGAGATAAATTGCATAAATACATAAGAAAATCATGCTAGGGTTTCATAATTGGGAGAGAGAGAGAGAGAGAGAGAGAGAGAGAGAGAGAGAGAGAGAGAGAGAGAGAGAGAGAGAGAGAGTATTACACATTAGAGTTGCCAAGAGAAAGACCAACATCAACTTGGAGGCTTGCTTCATGATTTCTTTGGGTTTAGGTCTTGACAGAGTGATGAATGGTCGATGGTTTGGGTAAGCTAAACCAGAGAGTTCTATGCAATGAAGTTTATGTCCACTACTATTCACTATTTATACACTCCAAATGTCTTTTGTGCCGTTAAATGCATTTGATGGATAATGGTATGTTGAGATTTTTCTCTTACACCTCTGGTAATTTCATCAATGAGATACCTTGGTGACATATTTCTAGCATGATCTAGTGATTATTGTTACTCAATTGTATGTTCACGTTTCTATCTTACACCTTTGGCACCTTCGTGACTTACTTATGGCAGATTCTGGTGATTATTGTTCCTATTATACACTTTTGGTAATTTCATTATAGAAATATTTTCGTAGCATACTTCTTGCAGTTTCTACTAATTATCTTTCATAAATTTTGTTCGAATTGGCCACGTACGCAATAATAATGGAAAATATGCATCGGGCGAGTAAGAAACTAAAAGTTTCAACTCAAATATTGATGGAGAGGTTGTCTAGATTTTTCATAGTGAAAAGATTTATGTTCTGAATGTGTTAAAAATAAAGAGGAAACGTTTATTGATATTTTTCGAAAATTCCCACAAAGAAAACTTCCTTTTTCATTAGATGAACTTGAAATTTTAAATGGATTGGGAGAGACTTGTGATATCGGTTTGCATTAATCTCAACATTTAAAACATTATTTCGTTAAGTAGACAAAAAGTATAGGATAAGATTAAAATAATGGGTTTTATCTATTAGAATAAGTTTGACCTTTTATCATTCATGATTATAGATTTCCTTTGTACAGTTCAGAGTCAAAATGGGGGACAGATATGTTGAACAAAGCATGCGAATGAAGCCCCAAGGTAACCAGCACATTAGAAATGGAGTTTTTGATATTGGTGTTGCTAAACCAAATTTGACCAAAATATCCGATGGATGATCCAGTCGTAAAACTACCGTGATCTTCCTACTCAATTAGCGAGAGATTCCTACTCAGTCCAATCATTTAATGGGAAGACCCAGATGCAAAACAAAAGTAAATGGGGCAGTGCAGGAAAAAGCCAATGCTAGCATGGTTAACTCTTAAACAGATAATAATCTCGTGATGCAACCTTTATGATGTCCACATCGGTTGCGATTAGAAGAAGCCTTACTTTCTGTAGCAAATATGGTTTGCTCTCGACTTTAATAATCCATCCTCAGCCAAGAATGAAGTAAATTACATATATAAGAAAGTAAGTTTCGACATTCCGGGTTATTAGTATACCCCCTTTGGTAGAGCAATGGTTTACCTGAGTAGTGATTGTGCTTACTGTGAAGGATCATTAAATTAATAGCAAAGGGAACAAATTGTTCATATCCTACCTCTGCTGTCAAACTAATTTAGACAAAGAAAGCAAGTGTTATTGCCGAAATCATGAATCATGAGTTAATAAACCATTCAATAGCTAGATAATGTAAGGATGACAAGTAGGTTTGGTTAGTAAAAGGACTGGCCTAGCCTATTAATTGGTATATATAGACCTGGCGTTATTCCTGCATGAATTTACTATCTGCCCAAGACAAGGACAAGAGAATTCATATGAAGATTTTGTATAGCTTTCTTTAAGCGCAATACCTTATTACAAGAACCACAACTTCACTACAAATAGGGCAGTCAAAATGGGTCACTAACCCATGTTTTAACTCAATTAAAGTGGGTGCCACTTTTTGACCAAATAAAAAAGTGAGTGCCACTTGGTTAGCTCAAATTTGTCATATAGATCACAATGTGTTCTACAAAGAAAAGTTCAAAATAAAAGGGTCTAATGGGGTCTGTTCAGAAACCCACTTTCAGCCCATATAACCAAAAGAGCAAAGTTAAAAGGTAAATAGGCCTAGTCCATCTTCGTTCTTGCAAGCCTATTCTCCTCATTGATAGAATTTCCGGAGAACAAGGTAGGCAGCTGCGGCGGCTTCAGCTTCCGTCTTTTGCAACTTCCTCCCTCTGCACCACTCCTCCTTCATGGCGTTCGAGACCATTTTGCTTCATTCACACCCTCACTTCGCCTCCCTCTCTATCCCATTCGCTCTCACTGTGCTCTTGCTCTTTCCATTCGAACTTGACCTCGTGGCCTTTTTCCAAGTCTTCCGTCGCGGCAACGGAAGAATCCTCAATACGTGTAATCCTTCTTTTATAGCATTTGGAATTTGGCGTTTCAAGTTCCTATTTTTTCGATATTGGTCATTTAAAAATAAAGAAAATGCTCAGTAGCATCGATCTATGGGCTAGAGATTAATTATTAACACATTAGTTAATTATTTATGTTTAATAGCCTTATTAAGCAAATACGGTCTTGTAAATCTCTTATTCTTCTCAGCCCAAGGTGCAATTAGTCACGTTCCTTGCTCGATCTTGGATCTTTGAGATCATAATAGACAATTTTCAATAAGTGGTATCACTGCTAAGTGGTCATCGCATATTCATTTCCCAAAAAATTGTCGAATTGCGATTAAAAGTATATGATTTCTTGAGGCTCTTTCTCAATTTCATTTCTTTTTTAAAATTCCGAAGCCTTTGATTTTTTGATGAAATTTAATCTCATTAAGAAATTAATACAACAAATTAAAACACTTAGTCAAAGGGCCTGAATAGAAAAATCGAAAAGAAGAAGAAGAGGAAAATATCGCTTAAAAAAATAAAACGATTGGTTCTGCGCATGATGTGGTCATCAGAAAGGATGATATTATGATGACAGCATCAGGACATCCTCGTTGCCCTTTTTGAGCAAAAGTCAAACCAAGTAGCGATTCACATTTCAGCATCCCCATTCGTTGTTGTTTTAGGTATTGCCGAAATACGGATATCTCGGATCATATAAAGCATCTTCCAATTAAAGTTATTTAGGAAGGTCGAAAAATTAAAGCAATGTAAGGACCTATGCAAGCTCATATGATCAAATAAATTTATTGATGATTCGATTATTGAGAGACACTAACAGAAGGTTGATTTTGCACACCAACTAATTAGGGATTTCAACATTGACATTAGAGGAACTAGTTAATACGCTTCCGAAGCACGAACATTTCATCTCATCGCAGATTGCCAACTTGCCCCTCGGACATTGAGACACGCAATCAGAATCTTGCTGGCATGCTTCAACTGTTGTCACTATCCATGGCTTGCCTGAAAAAGGAAAACTAAAAAAAAAAAATTCAGGATATTTTCATTTTTAAAGTATCATCTGCCATGCACACGAGGGAAAGCAATTACAAAATTAAGCGAATAGGGATATTCCTTGTAGTTTCTTGGCCTTGCGTTAGCTTAGGAAACAAAAAATGTTATATATCCTCCTAACAATTAACAAGATGAGATAAATTGAATAAATACATAAGAAAATCATGCCAGGGTTTCATAATTGAGAGAGAGAGAAAGAGAGAATATTACAAATTAGAGTTGCGAAGAGAAAGACCAACATCAACTTGGAGGCTTGCTCCATGATTACTTTGGGTTTAGGTCTTGATAGAGTGATGAATGGTCTATGGTTTGGGTATGCTAAACCAGAGAGTGCTATGCAATGAAGTTCATGTGCACTACTATTCACTATTTATACGCTCGAAATATCTTCTGTGCCCTTAAATGCATTTGATGGATAATGGTATGTTCAGATTTCTCTCTTACACCTTTGGTAATTTCATCAGTGAGATACCTTATTGACATAATTCTAGCATGATCTAGTGATTGTTGTTACTAAATTGTATGTTCAGTTTTAATCTATCTTACACATTTGGCACCTTCGTGGCATACTTATGTCAAAATCTAGTGATCGTTGTTCCTATCTTACACCTTTGGTAATTTCATTATCGAGATACTTTTGTGACATACTTCTAGCAGATTCTAGTGGTCATCTTTACTAAAATTCTGTTCGAATTGGCGATATTGCAGTAATAATGGAAAATATGCATCACGCAAGTATGAACTAAAAGTTTCAATTCAATTATTGATGGAGAGAAGTTCTTGAGATTTTTCACAGTGAAAAGATTTACACCTTTGGTAATTTCATTATTGAGATACTTTTGTGACATACTTCTAGCATATTCAATTGATTATCTTTCCTAAATTCTATTGGCAATATTGCAGTAACAATGGAAAATATGCATCGCATAAGTATGAAACTAAAAAAGTTTCAATTCAATTATTGATGGAGAGAAGTTCTCGAGATTTTTCATAGTGAAAAGATATATGTTTTGAATCACCTTCCATAATTTCATTATTGAGATGCTTTTGTGACATACTTCTAGTAGATTCAATTGATTATCTTTCCTAAATTCTGTTCGAATTGGTGATATTGCAGTAATAATGGAAAATATGCATTGCACAAGTATGAAACTAAAAGTTTCAATTCAATTATTGATGGTGAGAAGTTCTCGAGATCTTTCATAGTGAAAAGATTTTTGTTTTGAATGTGTTAAAACATAAATCTTACACCTTTGGTAATTTCATTATTGAGATACTTTTGTGACGTACTTCTAGCAGATTCAATCGATTATCTATCTTAAATTCTATTCGAATTGGTGATATTGCAGTAATAATAGAAAATATGCATCGGGCAATTATGAAACTAAAAGTTTCAATTCATAGTGAAAAGATTTATGTTTTGAATGTGTTATAATAAGAGGAAAAGCTTAATGATATTTTTTGGACATACCAACCAAAAACTTTCCTTTTCCCAAAATGAACTTGAAAATTTAAATAGATTGGAAGCGTCTTATGATATTGATTTGCATTAATCTCAACATTTGAAGCCATGATTTTGTTAAGTTGACAAACAAGTATAGGATAAGATTCCTGGGAAAATTGTCCAAAAAGTTCTAAACCTATTGTACTTTTTAAATTCAGTCCTAAACTTTTTAAGTTTGCTAATTTAATCATAACCCTTTTCACTTCTTGCCAATTGAGTCCATATGACCAATTTTGGCCGGTCGACGCTGGCAATCTAGCCAACTCTGACGTGACAATTTTTAAATATTTTTTTCAATTTTGTAATCTTTTTTTCTGACTTCTTTCCTCTTGCCAGTTGAGTGACTGGTGACCAGCCAGAGGCAAGGATCGGCGAGGTCGACCTCGCTGGCCTCTGGCGAAGCTCGCCCCGACCAGTCCTTGGCTGGGCGAGGTTGCTTCACTCAACAAAGGCGAGGTCGACCTCACCAATGCCTGGGTCGCGACGGCAAGGTCGACCTGGCCAAGCCTCACCTTGATTGGGCGAGGCTCGACCTTGCCATCACGACCCAAGCGAGGGAGATGGGTCGCGATGGCAAGGTTGGGCTCACGTTTGCTAGGCAAGGCAACCTCACTCAACTAGGGGCTGGCAGGGGCGAGCTTCACCAAAGGCTAGTGAGGTCCTCGCCTCTAACCAGTCACCAGACCGGCCAGAGGGAAGAAGTCAGAAAGAAAAAAGAAAGAACAAAAATATTTAAAAAAAATATTTAAAAATTGCCACGTCAACATTGGCCAGACGGTGGCCATGTCAACGTTGGCTGGCCAAAATTGACCGAATAGACTCAATTGGAAAAAAAATAAAAAAGTTTAGGATTGAATTGGCAAAAGTGCAATAGATTTAGGATATTTTGAATAATTTTCCCTAAGATTCCTCATAGACAGTTTGGAGTCAAAATGGGGGATAGATATGTTGAACAAAGCGTGCGAATGAATCCCCAAGGTAACAGCACATCAGCAACCGAGTCCTTGATATTGGTGTTGCTAAACCAAATTTGACCAAAGTATCCAATGGATGTCGAGTCATCAAACACCATGATCTTCCGTCTCAACTAGCGTGAGATTTTACTCGGTCCAATGATTTAGGGTCAAGCCAACAAAGTAGATTCTTATCAATCATCTAACCTTGGCATTCTGACTTGCTTTTGATCGGACTGGAGGTAGACTTAGGCTATGCTTGGTTCAACTTTTCCAAGAAGTTTTGAGGAAATGTAAAGCAAATTATCGTAAAGGGTTTTAGAGAAATGCAAAGACTGCTTGGTAAATTATGCTTGAAGAAGTAACTTTGAGAGAAATGTCATTTATTAAAAACACATTTGAAAACTCACTTTGGGTGATTAATTTAAGCATTTTTTATTTTTTTTTAATTGAAAAAATAAATACCCGTCGATACCTCTGAGAATGATTCTTGAATGCTTTGCAACTGTTTTTCTTTTAGAAAGAAGAAAGAAAAAAGTTGGAGTGAATGAATCCGTTTGTGACCCTTGTTCAATCCTCAATTTAAGTATGCATTTTAGCCCCTAAATCTCTAAAGGCACACCATCAAATTGGTTAGTTTCACATCCATTACATGCAGAACACAAAAGGCTAGGTTGTTCCAGACCCATTTATGCTTTTTGATTATGCTTCTTCAGTGGGAGTTTCCAGATCTTACGCCGACACAAGTTGCCCTTTTCTTGAGGATAAAGAGACTACAAGTGTTATAACTTTTGTAAGGCACTTATTTTAGTGCCATTATTTTTTTTTCAATTACCTGAGTGCCAAAACTTAAAAAACAAATATTCACTTAAATGTCATAACTTTCAATCATCCTTTAAGTACCAAAACTTTTTTAAAATGTTCACTCAAGTGTTGTATGACATGGCACTTGTAATGAATGTTCTTTAAAAGTTGTAGCACTTAGTGATCAATTGAATATATGACACTCAATTGATTAGAAAGAAAAGCACTCAGTGATCGAAAAAAAAATTATAACACTCAAGTGAATACCGTTCGAAAGTTGCAACACTCATACTAACTCTTATATTGTCCCTTTCCTCCTTTTTGTTGTCTTAGTCCTTTTCCCGTCAAATAGTGAATAGTGAACCACAAGAGAGAGGATTTGGAACCAGCAATTGACAGCTCTTACTTATCCATCCAAATGCCAAAGCATTTACTTTTAAGGAAATGTGAAAGGTGAAAAGAAAATGGGCACTAAAACTATCATCCTTGATGGTCTTTTCGGTTATCAGATATTGATTCTTAGAGGATGTGATTGCTGCTGGAAGAAAAATTCCCTTGCCTTGTAGTTGCTCTTCTCTATTTGGATCTAAACTGACCGCAACAATGGTAATTCTTTTCACTGTGTCACCTAATCATATCCAGTACTACAACATTAGGATCGTAGGTTAGAGTGAGGACACATTAACATGCAACTTAAGTTACCAAGCCATATGATTTCCCATAAATGAGTGATGATTGTTGGTAAATAACTGACCCCATCCACCAGCTGTACCTTTCTTTGCTAAGGTCGTCCGAGTTTGTTGTTCGCCAATTAGTGCGAAGAACTGCGTAAGTGCATGATGAACCCTTGAGTTGAAGAGGCAATGATGGTGGCTTCCTGCATAGGGGTGGAACTGTAGTCAAGTAAAGTGTTTCAGTGACACCATCAAACTCACTATTCAAACGGAAGCCCCCGATGCTAACCAAAAGTAAATGGGGATAGCGCAGGAACAAGCCAACGCTAGCATGATTAAATCTAAAATAGATAATGATCTCGGGATGCAACCGCTATGACGTCCACATCAGCAGCGATTTCGAAAAGCCTTACTTTCCGCAGCAAATATGGTTTGCTCTCGACTTTAATAATCCATCGTCAGCCAAGAATAAAGTATCTTCCATAAGAAGGCAAGTTTCAAACTTCAGGTCCGTTAGAATACCCCATTTAGTAGAAAAATGGTTTACCCGAGTAGTGCTTATGCTTACTGTGAAGGCTCATTAAATTAATAGCAGAGGAAACAAATTGTTTGTATCCTACGTCTGCTGTCAAACTAATTTAAACTAAGAAAGCGAGTGCTACTGCCGAAATCATGAATCATGACGTAATAAACTATTCGATTGTTGGATAATGCAAGGATAACAAGTAAGTTTGGTTGGTAAAGGGACTAGTATAGCATTTTAATTGGTTGTGAATTCAGGTATAGATAGACCAGGCATTGTTCCCACATAAATATACTATCTACCCAAGAGAAGGATGGGAGAGTTCATTTGAAGATTTTGTATAGCCTGTTAAGGAAAATTCTCAATAGATTTTGAAGTTGACAAAACTGTCCATGAGTGTTTTATAAGTCTGATAAATGCTTTGAAGTATTTTCATTCAAGGAGTTATTTTTGGAAGAAAAGCATATGTCAATCTTGATCTAGTTCGTGTTCAGATTGTGAAAGAACTTCAAGCAAAAGAGATTTAGACTCAGAATGAGAAAGTTCAAACTCAAAACGAGAAGTTCAGACTCAGACATTAGATCTTCAGACTTTACCATGAAAGTCATTCAGACTCAAATATATATTCAGATTTTACTGATGACCTACACTGACTCAAGTTCTGAATTAGAAATTCATCAGACGCAGAAGTTATGCAGACGCAAATGATGAAATTTTTCAGACACATAAGTTATGCAGACACAGACGCTAAAGTTTTCAAACACAGAAGCAAAACTCACTCAAAACGAAATATAACAGCTAGTGATCTGGCATGGATTTCACAAAAGGAAGGTTTTGATTGACTCAATCTCAATCAAATTGATTGACAATCAAAATATTATGACAAGTATGCATTACAATGGAAATCAAGATTCTGATTGTATGGGCGACCAGAATCAGCGGGATTCAAATTTTGTCATCCAACGGCTACTCAATCCTTTCTATACAAATCTATCCAAAGTGAAAATTGGAAAATGATCTTCTGAAGACTGTTCAACGACTAGTTTGAAAGTGGAGGAGTATTTAAGGAGATCAACGAGCAGTAGAAAGAAGTATAGAATAAAGAATCATCTAGTCTAAAGTCTGAGCATACTCCAATTCTCTCTCTTGTCTTTCTTGAACCAAATATTAAGATCTTGAGGGACACTTTGTAAGAGTGATTGTGTGAGATAGAGAGTCTTATCATACACAAGAGTATTGCCACTCTAAATCTGTAATTCCTCCTGATTATATAGTAAAATCCAGCCTGTAGGCTGTCAGCGTGGGAGAGTGGACGTAAGTTTATCAAAAGCCGAACCACTATAACCTTGTGTGCAGATTTTCTATCCTTCATCTATTACTTTACACACTGCACATCAGGAGCATTGCCTATATAAAATTTAAATATTATTCAGACTCAACTATAATCTTTCATTTCCGCTTAAATTCACAAAAATTGTTTAAGATCACCTATTCGCCCTCCCCTCTAGGTGATCTTTGCTAGCCACATCATAGCCTTCTTTGAGTGCAACACCTTATTACAAGAATCGCAACTTTCCTACAAAAAGTCCAACTCCACATGAGGCAAGGATCCAGAAAGCAATCCATACCTCGTAAAATTATCATTCGTCGAAATTTAGAAGTGACCATGAGGCATGAATAAACCAATTAAGATATTAAGATGTCAAAGCCTCTAAAGCAAGTAATGTAAAAAGGAGAAAAACGACAAGGTACAAGTAGTGTAACATTACGTTCGCATTGCATGCTAGAGAAAGAGAGAGATGCTCGAGATTCTACAAAAGTAGAGTGAAGTTGTCTTTTTCTTCGAGCGTCCTACTCAGTGACAAAATCTTCTCATTATTCTTGGACTGTATAATTCCTCCAAAGTTTCATTTGTCAAATCAATCTTGTTAGCTAGGTGCGCGACAATTCTATGACTTACTTTGAGCTGCTTCATGAACATTGTCAGAGATTGTCCGCAGCTTCCCCGTCTGGCGAAGGTAATCTCCCACTGGCCCATCCGCATCATAGTCACCTGACGCGCGCACCAGCCATATGTACTAGATCCGGGCTTCGTCCTGTGCCCATTGCAGCCCTTTTTTCCGTGATTCCCAGTTTCAAATTCTTTCTCAGATCCTGTCACATTAATAAATCCATGCCAATCATGATTAAACCTCACTACAGCTTTTGCTGACCGACCATCTTCGTTCCAAGACAAGTGGACTTCCAGAGGTTTGTACTTGGCAAACTTGGCCTGCCAATCTGCACTATCTACGAGTACTTTATCTTTATCGCTGCTTTTGTCAACGAGAATGTTGGCCATGACTCCAGTCCAAGGACAGACAATAACGCATCTTGCTGAGGCGTTTGTGCAGCGGGTTGTCGAACAACCGGTTGAGGAGCTTGGTCTGCCTGGCTGGCTAGTTCTGTCTGCAGGTACTTCGCCAAGGCAAGTGGTTTGCCTTTCGTTTGCCACTTCTATTCGCAGAACCTTTACCCACCTCTGCAGCATGTTTGGCATAGTTCTTTTCTTGCCCGTGCAGAAAGGGCATCTTAAGCTTCCATTTGGGCCCTTTACTTTGAATTTGCCGGACCTCAACTCATTACAAGGTCTGTCTACGTGGTCCAATATCTCAGAATCACTAATATCTGAATCTTCTTCAGAGCCGTAGTCCACCTCCCGTTTGTTTCAGATCTAAAGAAGTGGAAAAGAAAATTGTTTCACAGATCAACAAGACATTGCAAAAGCAGCAGCCTTCAGGTAAGAAAGTCAGGAAACAGTTGCACCACTTATGCAGAAAAAATAGAGCATGAAACTGGCCGGTATAAAATGAGAGGAGGATCGCTGGCCTAAATCGCAGCAGCAGAAGACAACTCAATAGAAAACACACAGCTCATGTGACGTGCTTACTGTTAACCATCTGAATAAGGTAGCATTAACATAATCATCTTCGTTCAACAAGGATTGATCGTCATGGTGGAAGAGCGATGCATAAAGACATTTATGAAAAGCCATAAAAGAGGACAAAAGACCTCAAGCTAGATTAAAAGGTATAGGATTCTAATTGATGGGCATTTAAATGAGACAGTCCTAAATACTTTCACTGCATTTAGAACTATCCTTTTAAAAGTTTAAAATAGACAATGGGTGAGGAATAGGAGGAGCAGAAGGCCAAAGACGAATCAGCAATTACAAAATTAAATGAGGTACCAAATGGACTTCTAATCTTTTTATGCTCCAGAGCTCAAAAGAACAAAAAAATAGGAGTGTTACCAAACAGGCTCTTAAACTTCCCTAGAATAAATGTAGTCAAATAGTTAACAGTTGTTTGATATAACTGATATTGTAGGTGAACTCAATTTCGTTAGTTGATCTGCTTCACAGCAGCAAACAATATGTGGATTCGGCGGAGGAATACCCATAAAAAGCAGTAAATGAAACAAAGAGAAGTCTGATCGTCACAGAAAACTTATCAAGTGGCCAAAAGAATATTGAAAAGGCATGAATCAAGGCTCTCACTCTGATTAAAAAGTACACTCACCACCATAATTTTCTCGGTCCCTTTTTCGAGATGAGAATGCGAAGTCATATAATAACTAGAATTATAGGAGCAATTCCCCACTGATATACCCCGCAACAAATGAACCCAACAGTCGCACAAACAGAAACTACAGGGCATATTAACTTAATGACCCAGCCGACTTGTGTCCCCTTTATCAGTAACGTTCCAAAGCTAACAAAATATAACTGAAGCTGTTCATGGAAATTCACATCAGGTCGCTCCAACTTAAAGGAACTATGATTTTAATGAAATTACTGCCAGCTATTTTAAAAGCTTAAGCTATTAAATGAATGCGTTATTTAATATTTAATTATTCTAACGCTCCTTTTCACCCTGTTCTTTTTGTCTAGTACTAAGCGTGAACATATTTAATTGGGGCCTTTACCCAAAAAAAACATATTTAATTGGAGAGAACTCAGAATCTCCCGTTAATATTATGTGAGATTTTAGTGATCACTGTTAACTATTCTAAAAATTTAAATTATTAAATGAATACGTGATTTAATATATAATTATTCGAACACGTCCAAACGAGCTTTCACTTTTCAGGGCTATATTCCTTGCATTTCACGCCCACATAGAAGGATATTCACAAGAATCGTACCGTATGCGTTTGTTCACCTTTTTTTTCACTTTTTCTATTTCTTTTGTTTATTGCACTTGGAATTTGTGTTTCGGGAGGATCGATATCTGCGAAAGATATTATTATTAAAGAATAGTTAATTATATTCAGTTTAATGGCCTTATTAACAATAGGTTATTGCAAATCTCTTATTCTTCCTGGCCCAAGTGCAATCTGGTTACATTAATCGATCGATCTAGTGTCTTTTTATGGTTGTAAACAATTTTCAACAGGTCTTATCATTGCCAAGTGGCCATCACATAAGCATTTCACTGGAAAACTTCTCGGATTGTGGTTAAAAGTACTTAATATTTGAGGGCTCTTTCTTAATTTTGTTTTTTGCTTTTCTTTTCCAAATTCTGATGCTTTAATTGTTTGAATGAAATTTAATTTCACTAACGAAACGGATAAAAAAATACTAAGTCAAAGTGCTTGAATCAAAAATTGGGAAAAAAATTATCATTTAAGAAAATCAAATGATTGGCTCTACGCATGATGTAAGGGTGATCGGTTTCAAGGTGGGTTGGGTCCGGACCTAGAACCTGAAACCAATCCTGTTATAACCGGTTCTCAATTTTTAGAACCTAAAACCAACCCTGTTTTTCCTAGACCCTGTTTGGAACCAACCTTGTTTTTCCAGTCCGGTTTCAGAGTCTACCCGAGAACCTTTTTTTTTTTGTTCCTTTTTTCGGTTTCATTTTTTTCTAGCAAAATAATATAGGTAGCAATGAAACAATTTAAAATAAAAGATGAATAACAAAAACCACTATCCGTCAAAAGTAACAATCCCCAAAATGAGCAATTGAAATTACAATCCATCAAAATCAACAATCCAAAAGCACTATGTGGCAAGACATAGTCCAATCGCATAAATCTTTAAGAGTCACATTTCCAGGGAATTTATTCAACATGTTTAGCTCTCTTTACTTTGCACCTTGATGAGATAACTCCTCACTTCTGTTTCCGAATGAAATATCTTGAAAGAAAAATCAAGAGACTTAGCGGTAAGGCATCTGCTCTCACTAGAAAAATATCTATATATCTTATCTGAATCACACAATATTTATATGACTTTAAGGATCGTGCTGTTTCGCTCATAGTTGTGAAACATATTCCAATATTAAACTAGAAATCGATTCTAAAACCGATGAAGTAGGGTAACGTGATATAGGTTTTTTACTTTTTTGTACATTATCTCAAAACCGGTTCTAAAACCGATTCTAAAACCGATTCTAAAACAAGTTTAGGTTGGTTTTTACTTGGAACCGAAAACCGGACCGGTTCTAATCGGTTCCCAAAAAATGGAATCGGTACCCGGATCGGTTTTTGTTAGAACTGGTTCCCGGACCTGTTTTTCGGGTGGGTTGGTTCGGTTTCCGGATAAATCCGGTCCAGTTGCACACCCCTAGCATGATGTACTCATCGTGCGGTAATGATAGCATTAGGACATCCTTGTTCCCACTTTTTAGGCATAACCAAACCAAGTAGTGAAATTCCCCGTTCATTGTTCTCTAGGTAGGGGAAAATTATCCAAAAAGTTTTAAACCTATTGTACTTTTGTCAATTCAGTCCTAAACCTTTTAAGTTTGCCAATTCAATTTTAAACATATTTACTTTTTACCAATTAAGTCCATCGGGCTAATTTTGGCTAGCCGACGCCGACGTGGCCGCTGGTCGACGCTGTCTATTCGGCCAACACTGACGTGGTAATTTTTAAATATTTTTTCAAATTTTTTATTCTTTTTTTTGTCTTTCTGATTTCTTCCCTTTGGTCGGTCCGACGATCGGCCAAAGGCAAGGGCCGGTGAGGGCGAGCTAGGCGAGGCCGACCTCGCCCATATTTGGCAAGGCCAATCTCGCAGTCGCGAGCCTCGCCTAGCTAGGGGCCGACGAGGCTCGCCCTCGCCGGTGGTCGGCGGGGGCAAGCTTTGACAGAGGCCGATGAGGTCGACCTTGCCAGTCCTTGCTTCTGGTCGGTCGCCGGACCAACAAGAGGGAAAAAGTCAAAAAAATATCAAAAAATTCAAAAAAAAATTAAAAAACTGCCACGTCAACATTGGCCGGATGACCACGTCAGCGCCGAGCAGCCAAAATTGGCAGGATGGACTCAATTGGCAAAAAGTGAAAAGGTTTATGACTGAATTGACAAAAGTACAATAGGTTTAGGACTTTTTAAACAATTTTCCCCTCTAGGTATTGTCGAAATTCAGAGTTTGAATGAATCTTGGATCATATGAAGATCTTCCAATTAAAGTTATATAGGAAGGTCAAAAAATCAAAAACAGCTTAAGGACCAATGCGAGCCCATGTGATCAGACAAATTTATTAATGATTCGATTATTGAGAGACATCAACAAGAGTTTGATTCTGCTCACTGACTAATTAGGGATTTGAAGCTAATAAGGTTTTGACATTAACATCAAAGGAACTAATTACTATGCGTTCCAAGCACATAGTTTTGGCATATTTTATTGATTATTGTATGTTCAGATTTCCCTCTTACACTTTTAGTAATTTCATCGTATAGATACATTCATGATCTTTAGCAGATTCTAGTAATTTCATCAAAAATTTGGCACTTAAGTAATCCGACAAAAACTTTTGGCATCAAGTGAGCGTCATACACAAGTTTTGACACTTGTAGTGTCCTTATTCTAGTCACTATTTATACACTTGAAATATCTTTGTGCTGTTAAATGCATTTGATGGATAATGGTATGTTTAGATTTCCCTTTTACACCTTTGGTAATTTCATTATTGAGATATCTTTACAACGTACATATGGCAGTTTCTAGTGATTATTATTCCCAAATATGTTCTTAATTGACGATATATGTAGTAATAATAGAAAATATGCAACGGCAAGTAAGAAACTAAGAGTTCCAATTCAAATATTGATGGAGAGTGATTTTCCAGATTTTTTATAATGAAAAGATTTATGTTCTGAATGTGTAAAAAATAAGGGAAAAAGTCTCAAAAACCCTAAACTATACCCATTATGATACATTTGTTTTGAAATTTTTTTTTGACATAAAAAATCCCAATTTTTTTCTCATGACATCAAAAACTTGGAACTATATCTACCGTGACACATTTATCCCAAACTTTTTCTTGTGGTATAAAAAACCTCAAACTTGTACTTATATGACACATTTACCTTCCATCAAGGTTCCGTCGGATAATTTTTCAGCCAAAATAATTGTGTTTATTTCACTTAAGCCACATTGGCGCCATGTCAACACCATTTGCTTTCCGACATTCATGTAGGCAGATTTTTAACGGTGCTCATTGATGGAACCCTGACAGAGAGTAAATGTATCACATAGGTACAAGTTTGGTATTTTGATATCACAGAAAAAAGTTTTGATCAAAATATGTCACAATAGGCATAGTTTTGGGTTTTTTTAGGCCTTTTCTCAAAAAATAAAGAGGAAAAGTTTGATGATATTTTTCGGATTCCGACAAAAATACTTCCTCTTTCGCAAAATAAACTTGAAATTATTAAATGGAATGGGAGAGACTTACGATATTTTTTTTTGGTAAGGTAACTTACGATATTGGTTTGCATTAATCTCAACATTTAAATCATTATTTTGTTAAGTTGACAAACAAGTATAGGACAGGATTAAAATAATGGGTTTCATCTTTTAGAATAAGTATAGTCTTTTATCATCCATGATTACTGATTTCCTTATAGACAGTTTGGAGTCAAAATGGGGGAAAGATATGTTGAACAAAGCGTGCAAATAAAGCCCCAAGCTAATAGCACATCAGAAATGGGTTTTTGATATTGGTGTTGCTAAGCAAAATTTGACCAAAGGATCCGATGGATGATGAGTTGTAAAACTAGTGGGATCTTCCGTCTCATTTAGCGTGAGATTCCTACTCGGCCCAAACGCGACCCAATCATTTAGGGTCGAGCCAACAAAGTAGATTCTTATCGATTCCCTAACCCTGGCATTCTGACCTGCTCTTGATCCGACTGGAGGTAGACTTAATATGGTGTGGTAAATGCCCACCGGTACCTCCGAGAATGATTCTTGAATGCTTTGCAACTGCTTCTCTTTTAGAAAAGTTGGGGTGAATGAATCCATTTGTTACCCTTGTTCAATCCTTAGTTTAAGTGTGCATTTTTGCCCCCAAATCTCTGAAGGCACACCATCAATTTGGCTAGTTTCACAGCCATTACATGCAGAACACAGAAGGCTAGATTCGTCCAGACCCGTCTATACTCGTTGATCTTGCTTCTTCAGTCAGAGTTTCCAAATCTTATGCCGACACAAGTTGCCCTTTTCTTGTCACAGTCCTTTTCCCATCAAACGGTGAATAATGAACCACAAGAGAGAGGATTTGGGACCAGCAATTGACAGTTCTTACTTATCCATCCAAATGTCAAAGCATTAACTTTTAAGGAAATGGGAAAGGAGAAAGAAAGTGGGCACTAAAACTATCATCGTTGATGGTCTTTGCGGTTGATCAGACATTGATTCATAGAGGATGTGATTGCTGCTGGAAGAAAAATTCCCTTGACTTGTAGTTGTTCTTCTCTATTTGGATCTAAACTGACTGCAACAATGGCAATTCTTTTCACTATGTCACCTAATCAATCCGTACTACAACATTAGGATCATAGGTTAGAGTGAGGACACAAGAACATGCAACTTAAGTTAATAAGCCATATGTTTGCCCATAAAAGAGGGGTGATTGTTGGTAAATAGCTGACCCCATCCACCAGCTGTACCTTTCTTTGCTAAGGTAGTCCGAGTTTGTTGTTTGCCAATTAGTGTGAAGAACTGCATAAGTGCGTGATGAACCCTTGAGCTAAAGAGGTAATCATGGCGGTTTCCTACATAAGGGTGGACCTTTAATCAAGTAAAGTGATTCAATGACACTATCAAACTCAGTATTCAATGGGAAGCCCCAGAAGCTAAACAAAAGTAAATGGGGGTAGTGCAGGAACAAGCCAAAGCTAGCATGATTAACTCTAAAACAGATATTAATCTCGTGATGCAACCGTTATGATGTCCCCATCAGTTGCGATTTCGAAAAGCCTTACTTTCCGCAGCAAATTGGTTTGCTCTCGACTTTAATAATCCATCATCAGCCAAGAAAAAAGTATCTTACATGAGAAGGCAAGTTTTAACCTCCGTGTCCATTAGAATACCCCCTTTAGTAGAAAAATGGTTTGCCCGAGGGGTGAGTGTCCTTACTGTGAAGGCTCATTAAATTAATTGCAAAGGGAACAAATTGTTCATATCCTACGTCTGCTGCCAAACTAATTTAACCTAAGAGAGCAAGTGGTACTGCCGAAATCATGAATCACGAGATAATAAACTATTCAATAGTCGGATAATGCACGGACAACAAGTAGATTTAATTGGTAAAAGGACTGGCATGACATTTTAATTGGTATAGATAGACCAGGCGTTGTTCCTACTTGAATATACTATTTGCCCAAGACAAGGATTAGGGAGTTCATGTGAAGATTTTGTATAGCCTTCTTTGAGTGCAATACTTTGTTACAAGAACCACAATTTTCCTACAGATAAGTCCAAATCCACATGAGGCGAGGATCCAGAAAGCAATCCATACCCTGTATAATTATCATTCGTCGAAATTTAGAAGTGACCATGAGGCATGAATAGACCTATTAAGATATTTAGCTGTCAATCCTTTAAAGCAAGTAATATAAAAAGGAGAAAAACGAAAGAAAAGCTTAAGACGTGGTACAAGTAGTATAACATTACGTTCATATCGTACGCGAAAGAAATGCGCGAGATTCTAATACCGAGTTCAACTAGAAAAGCTTAAGACGTGGGAAAGTTTGTCTTTCCCTCTCTTCCCCACCCACAGTCATATATCGAAATTTCCCAATCCTGCTCTTTGCATATTAAGACATTGTAACTGCAATGCAGGGGCATATCCTTCCATACAAAGCCCAGAGCATTCATCTCTCAGCAATCTTGCATTCTGTCTCTCTTGCTACTTAAATCCACTCCGCCATCCTCACTTCACTTCCTCATATGCAGAGGGGGTCTCTCTGATCGGTGAAGCATCATCATATTATCACTTCCCTGCTTTTTGCTATTCCACTTGGCCTGAACAACTCCGATGGAGTTCCAAAAGGTGGGGAATCAATCCCAAGATGATCACAGGAATCCCAACAAACCGCTCACGAATCCTGATCTCGTGCTGGATCTTAGCCTCTCCAACAAGGCTTCAGATCATGCGCCAAAGAGGGAAGTGACCTCCATCCATTGTTTCGAAGCGCATTCGCCTCCCAATGACGGCCCCCAAGACAATGAAACCGAGGCTCGAGTGTTCTCTTGCAACTACTGCCAGAGGAAATTCTATAGCTCACAAGCACTTGGAGGACACCAGAATGCGCACAAGCGGGAGCGGACACTTGCAAAAAGAGGACAACGGATTGGTTCTGCCGCCACTGCTAATTTCGGCTATCCTTATTCGCACTTGAACCATTATTCCAGCATGGCTTCCCTACCTCTGCACGGATCATACTTCAGTAGATCACTTGGCATTCAGGTTCACTCAATGATCCGAAAATCGCCTTATCTCTCATCCAACAATGGGTCCTCGCATGTTTTTGGTCACAATGGCTGGTTCGGACAAGCCATCGATCAGAAAACAGCAGTCGGGTGGCTTGCACAGACTAATCCACGTGGCGGAGCCGCATTAGGATCATCCTCAGATTCTGCTAGATTGGATGGTATTCAGTTTTCTTCTGCCAGTAAGGGAATTGATGAACTATGGAGTAATGTTGGCTATCTGAAGAGCAAGCCAGATGAGATGAAGCAGATTGACTTGTCCCTCAAACTATAAGCTAGGTAGCATTGCCTTTTGTTTCCATTATCTTCAATTTGGATTTTGTTTCTTTTTAAAGTTCCAGTCCTCTAGTTGAAGTCTGTCATCAATTCTTGATGAATCTTTTTGTAAATTCTTTTACTCTCTGCAAAAGCCTCTGAGGGAAGAGGGTTGCCAAATCCAGTAGGTTAGGCTGGAACTTGAACTTGTTTGAGCTGGCTGGCTTTATCTTCTGAATATTAGCTACTAGAAATAAAAGTTACAGACTCCTTCCAAGTCTAAATTGTCTCTTTGCGAATGCATTGAAGTTCACTTGACTTTTGAAAGGGCATTTAAGTTAATTGATTTAGTGCCTGTCCTTAAGTTACTCCTCTATGCTATTTCAAAATTTTGAATTTGAATAACCATGAAGGGTCCCAATATGGGAAGGTGGCCAAGGAAGACGAAAGTATCAACGCAAATGACACATTCAATTGTGTAACTTGCAGCAAGCAGAATTTGGACTCTTGCACACTTGGCTGAGGTGATTTGATGTTCTTACGCGACACAAAACTATATTGTCATGAAAAAGAAACGAAAAAACGTGATGGCAGTGATTGTCTCAAAACATCATGATACTTGACCCACTTGCAGTTGAAGAAGCTGATGGACAATTTTCTTTTTGGATCAATGAGTTAGGTGCAGTAGCCATGTGAATGAAAGGTTACATAATGATACTCAGCTATGCTGTCACATCATTTTGCAATTTAAAATTTGAGTTATTACACAGTGGATGGAATAAATTTGGATATTTCATCTAATTGATTGAGTTGCCAAAAATAATTAGATTCACTTCCTTTCAAAATAACTCTCTTTTCATCTGTCTTTACTTTCGGAATAACAAAATTACTACTTCACTAATGAATTTCAATACTTTTACTCTTTTTTGCTGAAAAGAAAAATGAATAATTTTCCCACCATATTAGAATTGGTTTAATAGCTCTATTTAAGAACAATAATGGTATCTGCTTTTACATATGTAGATTTTATTCTTTCTTCCTAATGTGATATATCAACATCTTAAAAAATAACATTTCGAAATGTCAAATTTTTTTCTATAAGTTCGAAGTGTCATCATATCTATCTATGTGTAAATTCGCAAATGATTGACTTAAGGACTAACAGTTTGCTAAACTTGGCGGAGGAATTGTGAAATATTTGTATTGCCACAACTCACATTGAGAGAAGTTCTTCTTTAAAGAATGCTCATTTACAAAAAAACAGTGTTGCAAGAAAGTCATTTATGTTGTGAATACTAAGAGAAAATATCATACATGGTCATGAACATTGACCACAATAAGATAGATCCGGTCCGCAATCTAATCGATTAGTTTGAATTTCCTAATTTATCCAATCGGTGGTAGAATTTGGATTTCACAGCCGGTGGATGTATAATAGCTCTTAAGATGTTGATTTGAAATCTTGATCATTTGGATTTGTTACACAGGAAAATCTTCAAGCATGGCCCTCCTCATAGTGGGGCCAAATCCACCTGATGTGCACACTAGATTAGTCATAATGCAACAAGATTTAATAGAATCAAAACATAATGAAGTGAAAAATCCTCTAATCATGACAGTTAATTACACCGGAAAATCTCACTTTGATGAGGACTTCAATTGAGTGGAGTGAGACACAAGTCTGAGGATATGGAAGAGACTACAGAAAGCGGTGAATCTTCACCAAAGTAACCCCTTTTTAAGTTGAGCTGTCTATTGTTTTGTGTTGGACTGCCTTAGTCTTTTCTCACTTTTGCTAATAGAAAAACTAGGGAAAGCTTTCATTTTGCCCCATGATCAAGAAACACCCAAAACCATATTTTGGAGAAAGACCTGTTGCCCAGAAAATGGAGCTATCATTTTGCTGAGATTAGGTGTGAGATAAATTAAAGCAAGGCTTTTCCTTCTCCTTTCCCCCAAAATCCTATGATTATTATAGCAAAGTAGTTTGTCCTTATTCCATTAAACTATGATGTAAAATCTTCATAAAACTTTAGATTAAGATAGACTGCATCTGCATGTATGTCCCCTTCCAATTTCAGTCTAAGGTTTGGTGAGATGTAATCATGACTCAACAGTGATAAGTGACTTGTACATGCTCTCTCTCTCTCCCGTGACGATGGTGGTGACTTCTTTGGGGAAAGGCCCAGTTGGGCGTACACCAATATGTGAGTCATATTATTTCAGGTCTTTGCACACTTTTTGTAACATAATCCACAACTATCTGTTTGATATATGTTTGTTTCTTCTTTGATAAGCCATGTGTTAGTAATTAGGCCGATGTAAGCAATGGTGTTATTTAAGACTTCACCCCTTATTACAGGGCACATTGAAATTATGCAGACACATTCGAATTAGTATGTCTATTCTTAAATGTGATAAAGTTATGAAAATATCATATCATATTATTGCGATATATATTTGTGCGATGAGAATATCTTAATATTTTCACAAAATAGGATCCGTGTATAAGGGCATTCCCATACTTTTGACTTAGAAACCGATAGGTATAGATTTGATTGCTGTCTTAGGAAATTCATATTTAAGTAGGTTTCACGGCGATTTATTGTTTTGATAATTCTGTTCCATATAGCCGACTACTTACAACAGTAAATTTGTATGTTTATAGATAACTACAAGCATTAGGGGTGTAAGAGTGAGCATAGTCAAAGTGAGCAATTCTTACCTTAGAACCGGGAGCTACTCACTAAGAATCGGTTCCGAAAAATTGAAATCGAGAACCGCTCGTTAGTTCTATAGACCCATTAAGGAATCAGACCGAACCAATGGTTCGATTCCCGGGTGGGTCCATGGAACTGGTCTCCCAATCCTTACAAGATTGCATTCATCAATTAATATCACAGTGAACCTAATTTTTATGTGGATACTTCTTTACAATAGAAAATGTAAGAATAATAAAGAAACATGCATGAGACCCAAACACAAAATGGTACCGTGATTTTAAGATGAATGCTTCCTTTGGACACTTGGTTCAATCTCTTGCTGATCATTTGACATGAAATGATAGTGTGATTTTAGGATGAATGTTTCCATTTACACACACCCCAATCCGGTCCGATCCGGTTTGCGTGGGTGGTCCATGCCTAAAATTGGGAACCGGACCGGTACTCATGGGAATCACCGATCTTGGGCCAGTCCGATCTAATTCCGGGCAGTTCCTGATTTCTTTGCACACTCTTAAGCATGCCAGATGTTGATATTTTCAGAAGGAAACAAATAAAACAAATTAAACAAAAGTCACAGTAAAAGCTATCGTGTTTTGGTCCTTTTGAAACTGGAGGTGGTGAAATGGGCTTTTCTGTAGTATGGAGCTATTTCAATTAGATTGGGCCTGATTTCTCTCTTAAATTAAGAGGCCATGTGAAGCACGACCCAAATCCTTGGGCCCAACAAGTCACTGAAGAAAGGGAATTGTGTTTGATTGCAAGGTATAAATTTATGATGTCCTCTTAGGATAATGTTGTTTATCTTTTACCATAATATGATCATGATTAGGCTGCTCTTTTTTTACTCATTTCAATATAGAAATCCGCCTAGGTCCTGAGTAGTAGGAAGTTCATGCTTGGAAGTTGTCTCTTTCTCGTCAAAATCTAAAATCGAACAATCGATTACGTTGAATTTCATTGCCTCGCTCTCAACATCCATCTTTTGCTCTGTTTTCTTAACTACAGTCCTTAGTATCTCATTCTCCTGCATTAAGATTGTCCCTGCATTATTTGGTATCATAGTCAAGTTCACGTCCATCCTATCATTGTGGAGTGAAGCCTCGCGTTATTAATATTGTAAAATTTCGATTATTTTCCCCCACCGGAAAACTTAGGAAATTTGCAAATGCTGTAGGTACACCTTATTTGTGATGCATGAGGCTAAGAAGATACCTTGCGTGCATCCAATCCTATGATTGGAACACAGAAATGCAGGAGGAGCAATGTAAAAGAGCTCATTTATCTTTTGCTATACACATTAAAGAACCTTGTCTGACTAAGAATCCCAATACAGTCAGATAAAAAAAAATGGGTCAAAAACTAGCAAAAGCTTACATGTACCACAAAGTGCGGCCTTTTGACTCCTCATCCCTTAACTTAATCTTGACCACACTGTTGATAGTAAATGATGACCATTGCTTTTAAAAAGGGGTTTTGCTGGTACAGTTTGAGCTTGATCTGAGCCCATTCTCTCTGGCGCAAGCCCCCAAAATTTGCTCATAAAAGGCTGGAATGCTTCAATCATATGACAGAACTTGCTTCCCCCCACAATGTATGTAAAAAAAAATATGAATTAAATCAAAGTGGTCCTTTTCCTTTTTAGTGTGCACCTAACCCCACTCTACAAATTCTCTTTTTCTTCCATTTTTTTTTAATTTTAAAATGTTCACAGATCATAGCAAATAATAGTTTTTAAGACACCCCCCACTGCATACCATAATGAGTGTACCTTACTTTGCTTTTTATATCACGAATCTCAAGGTTTGAAAAAAAATATATATGTGTATGTATGGATAGATCCCACACGGCTAAGAATGTGGACACGAATATAAAAATCATAAGCCATTCCAGGTAATATTTATTCCTGAGGATGTCCATTATTAATGAAACCAGATTTATATACGAGCCAAAGTCCAAAAAAGAAAGTCCGGTGCGGCACTACTTGCCGCCGGTGGAACCCCATGGAAAGAAGATTCTCATTCTCTTCTCAGATTTGAAAAAGAGCCCGAAAAGAGAACAGACAGAAAGTTAATGATTCATTTCAAGGATTGTTATTTGTGCATTGGATGATCTGGTATTCGTTCCAGGAGGGTCAGTCACTAAATTCACTGAGAAGAGTGACGGTTGTCGGGCTTCGTTTCTGAAGAGGATGGACGGGTCATTATGATTGTGTTTTTTGAATTTTTGAATGGTGGGTGAGATAAGAAGATGTTGTGCAGGGGAAGTTCAACGAGTGAGTGTGTTGCAGGATCTCTCCCAGTCTACCTCAACGTGTATGATCTGACGCCCTACAATGGCTACGCCTACTGGCTCGGCCTTGGAGTTTATCATTCCGGCGTACAAGGTCAGTTCCTGCAAAGCTGAATCTCTCTCTCTCTCTCTCTCTCTCTCTCTCTCTCTCTCTCTTCAGGGTGCTTCCTCTTTGTTGAAACTTAGATCTAAGCTGGTGTGCTTTGAATTTGGATCACTTGGTCTTTGCGGGAAAAACCTATTTAGACATCTGCCGGGGAGTTTGCTCTGTGTGTGTTGAGTCTCCATTACAGGTGACAGCGAGTTGATCCAAAAATGCCATCGTTCTGGAATCATATGAGATTATCTCCTGCTGTTTCTGCTACTGGGTTTTCAAGAAAAGGCTAGATGTGGACACCCAATTGAAGAATCAAAACGAATGAATGTACGCCACATGTGTGATAGCCGTGGATATTACGAGGGTTTACTGATTCGTGATTTCATCAGTCGTCATCCTTTCAAAGTCATCGAACTTTATTCACCCATTGTATTTGCTTTCAAATGGGTTTTTTTTTTTATTTTCTCTTGCTGGAATTGGAAAGTGCCAATTTTGCTCAATTTTCTGGCAATTTTGAGCCTGCAGTTCATGGGGTTGAGTATGCATTTGGAGCTCATGAGTACCCATCGACTGGGATCTTTGAAGGCGAGCCAAAACAGTGTGAAGGGTTCACGTTTAGGAAGACAATACTCATTGGGAAGACGGATATGAGTCCTGCAGAAGTTAGGGCAGTGATGGAGGATCTAGCTCAGGAATACAGAGGAAATGCGTATAATCTCATCACCAAGAACTGCAACCATTTCTGCAATGATGCTTGCATTAAGCTCACTGGAAATCCTATACCTAATTGGGTCAATCGTCTAGCTAGAATTGGTGAGAACTCTCCTTCACTGACTTTTTTTTTTTAGGATAACTCACCTGCATTAGTCAAATTCTGCAGTGAGGGGTACAAAGAAAAAGTGGAAAGTGATGCATTGCTTTGCTTTTTCTTTTTTAACTGCACCAACCTGACTCATATTGGAAGAACCTTTTGCTATTCGGTACTGGTGATGGAAATTCTGTGGCCAAAATGGTCCGCTATAGTTCGCGGTACTGCTTCCATGGTCTTTGCTTATTCATGTTTCTTTCCTGTAGGGTTTCTTTGTAACTGTGTTCTTCCAGCAAGTCTAAACACAACCAAGGTTCGGCATCACAAAGTGGAAGACAAAACTCAAGACGGAGAGAAGATGAAACTGAGGAATGGTTCGAGTAAAATTTGTTCGTCCAACTCTTCATCTAACTCGTCGTCCTCGTCTCCTAGTAGTACAGCTCGTGGCAGAAGCCGAAGCAGACGAACTCAGCCTCCATCGTCCCCGTTGATCATTCGTTCCCCCTCATAAAAAGAGATTCGTTGATTTCTTGCTCGGAATGCTGAAACACAAGCAATCGCCAGCTTCACTGAACTTGCTGAGTACAATGCAAGGGCAGTCCATTTCAATGGTTTTTTCTTTGTCAAATTCTTTCCGTGTCATACCATACGACGCTAACAACTTTTTTGTAAGAGCAGGCAGCTCATAGTTGTACATGCCTGAATTATCAGCTGATGATTGGCTGCTGGTGCTGCCATTTGCATTCATTTCGATTCATTTTGGTTGCCTCTGTTCTTTTAGCCCAATTTTACATGGCGGGAAAGAATGAAGCGGTTGGTTGAGAGAATGACAAGAGCATGATCCTCCTTTGTGGAAAAGGTTGATCAGTTGTTAACAAGAAAAGAGTAAGTTAGAAATCCAACGAGGCAATTTGCTTAATTCAGAATTGAGATTTTGAGAGTCAATTGGTGCCATCAGCTGGGTATGAATTTCCTAGGACAAGTTTGTCAAGGTAGGAGCAAGGGTTAGGAAAAGAGTAGGGCCAAACTGGCTTGATAATTCAAACTTGTGATTGACATAAAGCCTTGACCAAATTGCTCATTGCCTCGAGAAAAAGGAACGGGGCCACCATCACATGGCCATGTGCCCTTACTTCTCACATATTGACATTGGAAGCAAACCCCGTTTAAGCAAAAGATCCACCTGGGTTACCTAAAAATGGTGAAGAGTTGCTCCTTCAAGGTGGAGGAAACAAGTTTCATTGCTAACCAAGGAGGAGTGGGTCACCGAGAGGCATATCGTTGGATTTGGCAGGCCGACGGAAAGAATCGCGTGATCTAAGAGCAGGACGGTATGCGCTACAACACTCCAACCATCGCACCTAAAAACCTATTGTTTCAAAAATGGGAAATAAACTGCCGATGCGGACTTCCGAAATTAAATTGCAAACCCCAAAAAGGGATCGAGCTATAAAACATGGCAGAGCTTCAGAACCTTACCTCAAGTCTGTTTTTGAAGAAAAACAGAGGGACAAGACACTGGAAATCCAAGTTTTATACGGAGTTCAAACCAAAGAAAATGTCCGGCAAAATAGAATCGAGAACAACATCATGTGCAACTAAAGAAGAGAGAGAGAACACACAGGAGGGTCAGATTGTGTTGTGTCTGTTGATTGTCGTTTTTTCTCCAAATTTTGACCACGCTACGACTTTACCTAACTGAAAATTAAAAAACGTCATAACTGTGGAACACTTTTAAACAGCCTACAGACCACGTGCGCGTTTTTCACTTATGCAGGCACGTATGACCACTAACACTGACGTCATGCAGCATAAGTTCTTCTCTTATCAGTCATGTGAACGAACCTTGAAAATGTGCAGTTCCCAGCACTCTTGAAAATGGATTACAGGTAGCTTTTCGAACCAAAAAGGGACCCGTGCAACCAAACCATAGTTAAAGAGTTTCCACTTCGATTATGCTACTGATCACGGTATTCTGGGAAAACATTGACGAAAAAAATGTCCCCAAACTAAGAAATTCCTTGCGTACTGGTTGTCCATTTGTTAGCAAAATAAGTAACATGCTCCATTTGCAGAACTGATTCCCGCAAGACACATGCATAAGGTAAAACAACCTTGCTGCGAGTCACTCGCACTTGCAAATATCACCATTTTCATTCCTCCACCCTGTCGAAACTAATTACATGGGTGAGAAAACGTCACTCAGATCCTCTCCAGTGACGAGCAAGACATGAAATCTTTCATATAAGCTAATTTCAGTTTCAGAGTAATTATTCATCATCACACTAGATTGGGCAACCATTATATCCTCAGTTCCAGTCCGGTGAATGCACTCAATTGGCTGGTAATAGCAATTCACTCAATTGATGACATATAAAAAAGAAGATACTGTCACATTCTACAAAGCAGAATTCTGAAGAATGAGGTTGCCATATAGTTTACAGGTAAAAGGTAGACCCAAAGATCAAAGGAAAAGACCGACTACAAAAGCAATTCAATGTCCATTTTCACAGCAATCCTGCATACAATCAAACACATTCACAATCAAATGATAGCCACAGTGTAAATGGCATTCATGAAGAATTATATTGATGATAATTGAAGTGTACCTAATTCAGTAATGAATGTCGTTTACAGCAGGTAACAGACAACATGTTCCTTCAGCCCTGCTTTTCTCTCATCCATTCAACGAAATTGTCTAAAATCAATGGCCAAGCAAGTTCAGGATTATAATTGCCAAAATCAGGGAAGCTTATCTGTCAAAAAAGAGAGGATCACAGAATGTAAACCTGTCAAGCATGTATAATTGTCACAATGAAAAGGACCAACCCTGCCAAGAGTGTGAAACTCCTTATATCAAAGTAAAAGACACAAACCAATTATTGCACTTGAACTTTTTTAGGCCTACATTCTATCATCGGTTATTTTTCACACCCATTGCCATGACTAGGGACCATCATACAAAAAGAACGCGGGAGGAGTAACATAAAAAACAAAAGGAAATGCCCACAAGAGGAGTACCTCATTGCAAAAGCGAAGAAAACCCATCCACTGATCCATGTTTATGACCTTGTAGTCGGTCTGAGTCTGCATCACCAGCAAGAACCCAGGTGAATAATCTCAGATATCAATTGATTTATTCACTCTCATTTAAATGTTTCTGTTTCCATTGTCACTTATCAAAATGACAAAATTACCACAGGAACAAATGGAGCACACTTTGCACACAAAAAGCAAGCAAAAATTCCTAAAGTACTAAAAGCTTCGGGTCGGTTTGGGTTGACTTCTACTTTTTGCATTCTACATATTTGATGGCTCTTATCGAAATGTAGAATCATATCTACTGTTTTCATAATTTTCCAAGACTTATCATATTCTTTTTCGTTTTTAAATATTGGAAGAAAAAGGAGGAGCAACAAGTAGTTTTTGCACTTGGCCTCACAAACAAGCCCTCAAGTTGTCGCATCGTATTTGTCGGGAAAAACACCTCGAAGGAATAAAACAGACATCTGACAAATTAAGTTAACAGATTTTATACGCAGCCTCACGAGTAAAAATAAATTCCTATCTCTAGCTTAGCTTTACTTGAGGTCTATGAATTGATACTATACTGTGGGGAGGGGGGGCGATGTTACAATAATTTGTGTCCTTCACTGCATAGGATAATAAATCCAAAGACAATCAAAGCTTCAGAGAAATTTCACAAACAGCAATTGAAGACATGATCGACAACATTGTACCTTTAAATACTCAACGAAGTAATCCACTTGGGCACGATACAGGGATCCGAGGACTAGATCAAGTAATTCACATATGCTCTCTATGTCAATACTCTTCTGTTTCTCCTCTGAAAGTTTTTGAAAATGTGAATGGACGTATAATTGTTCAAATATTACAAAAACCAAGAAATACCTTCGTCATACCTGTCAGGCAATAGCGGAATGCATAGGCATGGAAATCCACAAAGTTTGATGGCCTTCTCACCTTTTCCAATTAGAATTAAACAAAACCACAAATCATCAGTCCATTGCATGTTACATATATATTATAAAACAACACTCAGTGTCCACTTTGAAATCATAAAGAGGCTGCTCTAAGACGCTCACCTCTTTCTCTAAATCCGGAAGAGACTTTTTCAACTTACTGACAGTATCAGCCCTCAATGATTTGAGCCCTCTACGCCACTCATCCTGCAAAATGGAATCAATTCAACTATCAAACAAACCTCCTCCTTGAAGTATTCATGCAAGGACAACAGGAGAAGTGTCACCAGATCTCATGCCATTAAAAAGAACAAAGAAAAATTTTCCCACATATCAACTAAGGTACTATAAACAAAATGGCAAACTCCGGCATCATCTGATTCAGATAAAAATACCAAACTAAATAGGCACATTAGTGTTCCACCCCTTGGTTTTGCCTAAATTCAAAGGACATCCCTTACATTTCCAAAATCACTCCACAACACTGGCCAGTCATAAGCGCCTTAACGAGAATGTTAGCAAAAGCTTAGTAGATTAAATTACCATCAGTCCAAGTGAGGTGAGACCGATAGTCTGCCACGTAGGATTCCATATTGGTCGAGTATTTGACTATGTAAAGTGTGGAGAAAAGGATTCCATATTGGTCGAGTATTTGACTATGTAAAGTGTGGAGAAAAATTAGTGTTTGCATCATCAATTATCAGCACATGGGCTAAAAAAGTAATCTAAGGCACCTTGACATTTGTTGCTTTTTAATCGTCCCAGCAGCCTGATGAGTGTTGCTCTAAAAGGTTTCAGAAATAAAACAGGTGCTCTTGTAACTTGAGGCGCAGCTAATCATGTGTAATATGATTTACCCAATCAAATAAAGCATCCTACGCAATTGGAAAAAACACACTATATTCATTTAAATATGAAAACTTCCTATTATCAACTAGACAATATTCTCAAAAGGCAACAAAATAAACTTCCTTCTACTCCTTGCTAGGAGACTAGAAATTACAAAGAAGAATTGATAGGTTGGTCCTCCTAGACATAGAAGGAAGACCCATAAAAAAAAAGTGAAACAACTAAACAAGTACAAGACATAGCGTCAGTCAGAATATGTTCTTACCAAGGTGAAGTAACCCTGTCTTTCAGCTCGCATTTTCCTAATATAAATGCTTTATCAGTTTCCGAACAAAAGGCTGATACAGAAGTTAAGAAGCGTCATGGAAATTAGCTTACCAAGCGAGCATCAATATTCTCACATCAGTGTGATCCACTTCCATGTCTGAACAAAGAGCCTCGATTCCTTCTGGGCTGTTAAAGTATGCCAAGTACTTTAGAAATATATCACCAACATGAGAAAATGATCTTGGGATGGAAAACAGTAAAATTCCAAGCAATACAAGAGAGACTATCACAAGAGACAAAAAACTTAAAAACATAAATCAATCAGCTCCAATCTCTGGTATCAACGAAAACCTATTAAAACTAAAAAAAACAGGGCCTCTTGGTTTTTACAAAATAGATACAGTCAATTGCTAATTATTAAAACTCAATTGCAATGCAGGCACTTAGACATACCCCACACAGCTGTCACATTACCACAGCTATACTTTGAGAACCAATTATAGGCACTTAGTTATACATGCTAACACCACTACAATCCCACAAAATAACTATTTCACAAACATTATATCGATCCTTATACCTGACTGGTACATGATTTTAGCGCCAAAGTTCACAGAGCATAGACACTACAAATTACAATTTCAAGCAGCAAGATAACTCACAACACGAATCAAGAGAAGTTCTATGTGCTATGACTGTATGAGTCTCAGGGCAGGAACAAAGTAAAGGAGCAGCAGAATTACAACCATAAAGAGAAGAGCAGCAGCCAAATTTGAAGTTGAAGAAACTAGAGAAAGGAAACTACACAAAGGCATCACATTTGTTACACCGCCCGCCAGATGAACCTACAACAACCTTAAGCACTCCATCTATGCCAAAAACGAAAATGTAAATGAAAAAAAGGCAATCAAAGATAAAGAAACTGCTCAAGCAACAAAAGCCACAGAAGAACTTAAACAGATCGCATCATGGTGTCCATCAAAGTTGCAACTTGCATGATGAGAAGATTAAAATGAAATCCAAGGAAAGCGAGCGGCGGCATGAGTGCTGCAACATAATGAAAAATGCAACCTTGACACTAGATAATTCTACACAATCTCTCCATCGCTCGGTTCAAACGCCATATCATCAATATACCCATTTGGAGCGCGATATCCGCTGACCGCGATAATCCAACAATCTTTCCAAGATCGAAAGGACACGGGAACTAAAGCCACTTACTCGATCAAACCAGAGGAGCCATCCGCGTACGAGGAGAACAGCTGATCGATCCGCTCCAGCTCTTTCGAAGTCGCCTTACTCGAAGCTGAAAACATCAGATTTCACATTACTTTACCCGCCCGCTAATCAATCGCATCACCGATTCAACATCGGCGGGGGCATCCACCGCGAGCCTAAACCAAAAAAAAAAAAGAAAAAGGAAAAAAAGAACGCGGAACAATTTCTTCAACAATAGCCGGTAGCTGCGGTAGCATCGTTACGAGAATTAAGGTCTCGAATTTTTCGACTCCGATCACCGGAATTCGAATCACGAGCGCTCCTACGAAACGTTCGGGACGACGACGAGGAGGATTGCCCGGATCAAAATCGCCGGATGACCGAACATCGATGGAAGAACACGTCGCGCGAACCGGGTTCAAGAGGCGAAGTCGAAAAGCCAAGAATCGTCCGCCGTGGACGGGAGGGATGGGGGGCCGTACCGGAGCGGAAGAGATCGGCGGCGGAGGAATTCAGGGACGCGGCTGACGCGGGTTGACCCGTTTTCTTCGTTGAGGAGCGACGCATCCTTTCCGCTTCGCAGCCGAGGAGAAGAAAAGCTAGAGAGAGAGAGAGAGAGAGAGAGAGAGAGAGAGAGGACTTCGATGTTGCTTGGAGTCGGAGAAAGGGAGGAGATGAATGGGTTGATGACGGTGGGGAAGCGGGCAGGGGGTGCGGATTTCGGGTCGGGTCTCGGGTCGGGTCTAGAACTGGCGCTCGGTGATCTGGTTTTACTCGACCACCACTTGCTGGTGCGGCGGGTTTCGTCTGTGGGACTTTGGTTAAAATATCTTTAGCCAACAAATATCTAAAAAGATAATAATAATAATACTACCCATATTAAATAAATGACCGTAAGATAAATGGGTAATAAAACATTTTCTTTTTT
>CM062236.1:29499269-29534443 GCA_031216185.1 Syzygium aqueum
AAGAGATCTTTCTTGACATGTTGGTGTATCATCAGAAAGAGATCTTTCTTGACATCGCATGCTACTTCATTGGAAAAGAAAGACTCCACCCGTACTATATGTGGAAAGCTTCCAACTATTTCCCGACAAGTGAAATACTTGTCCTTACTCGTATGTCTTTGATCAAGATTGTAGAAAATGATATACTGTGGATGCATGACCAACTTAGAGATCTTGGAAGAGAAATTGTTCAGCGCGAGGACGTCAATGTTCCAGGGAATCGTAGCAGGTTATGGGTACCCAAGATTGCCTTGGACGTGGTTCGGATGAAAGAGGTAGGCTACGGTTACTTTGCTATTTTCATCATAGAAAAAAAACCAATACATTTACCAACGGTTGTGGAGTTAGTTTCTCGTAGGTATACTTTTTTGGTTCAATTATTCTTTTGGAAAATATAAAAGAAAAGATTTGCATAAAAGTTTCATTGATGGTAATATCATTACATATCATATCTAGAAGGTGTTGATGAATTACGCTTACAACGTGAAAGTAATTAGTATCAAACACTTCAAGGAATACGTTTGAATACGAAAATTGTTCAAATTGCCACTTCCGAGGCCATCAATGCTTTTCAAGGCTGATTTTATTCCGTTTTGCTAAGTTGGTAATCGTTAGCAACATCACTCTGCATTGAGACATCGACCCCTCTCTTGAAATTTGGTAATAGATTTATTTAATTGTAATCCTACAATATACGGATTTGGTAATTAATGGTCCATCTCTAACATTTTTAAACAATAAATAGGAGACTTTTATGAAAGCAAATCTTTTTGGTGCATTGATCCTTTATTCTGTAGAATTCCCCAGGAGTCCTAAAACGAGTAGGACTTTCCAGCTCATGTCCTCATCTTGTCATAAAACTCATGAAATGTAAGGTAGCTTTTGATCCACAGCGTCGCAAGCCGGTTATAAAGACAAGACAATCAGAAATTGGTGCGACGACTTTTTCTTAAATGCAAAACCATTGCAGATCTTTTATGTTTCAGAAAAATTAGATATGTAGGCAATATTTTCTATCAAACGATTTTGCTCAGTGATAATAAAGTTCTTTGTTACCATCTTGCAACAAGATCTAACTAAACCGATGGATTGAAAATATTTCATATAGTATAAAGAATACTTTCCAACTGTATGAACAAGTCACATTTATTTGATTGACTCTTTCTTATGCTTTTCTCAATTTAGATATGCCCTAAGCTATAATGTGTGTTTTCATTATTGAATGTAATCACCTTCTTAGACTTGTACGACACCATGTTTGTCATCCAGTTTGAATGTCTACTTATGCTTTTCCTTATCACCAGGGGACAAACAGAGTGGTAGCACTCCGACTAACGGGACACTCAAAAGTGTACAACTTCACTAGTGAAGAATTTTCAAAGCTGCCCAATCTAAGATTCTTAGAATTTGAGGGCGGGAACTTAGAAGGGGATTTTAAGAATCTTCTCTCCAAGTTAAAATGGCTCTCTTGGAGTGATTGCCCTTCGAAATTAAACGCGACGAATTTATGTCTTGAGAAACTAGCTGTGCTCGAGCTTTCTGGAAGTAACATTACTGAAGATTGGGACGGATGGGGGTCATGCCTGGTACGACATCACATCGTACAGTTTACTTTTTCTCTTATTAGTCTTGCTAGCCAAAATGACCCATCTGCCTTTCTTGACTTGGCCGATTCTTGGTTTGTTTTTCTAGGTGAGCGAGAACTTGAAGGTTATACAAATCACCCATTGCCCAAGCTTAAAAAGGACTCCCGCATTCTTAAAATGCATGAATTTGAAGAGATTGGTTCTTCAAGGTTGTACAACCTCACTAGTGGTTGATGGTTCTCTCTCGAAACTAGAGCACCTTAAGCATTTGCAAATCAAACCGATGGGTCCTCTCAAGAGAGATGATTGAAACCTTTTTGCTGTACCTTCTGTAATAGGTGATCTAAAATCCCTCGCAACACTAAAAATAGAAGGGACGCCAATTCGAGAACTTCATCATTCTACTGGAGAGATGAAGAGTCTGGAGTATTTGTCTTTAGCAACTTGTTGTTTGCTTACATCACTTCCAGATTCTATTGGAAAATTGGAATCACTGCTTGAATTGAAATTGGATAACACGGGAATCACAGGATTACCTGATTCTATTGGAGATCTTAAAATGTTGAGGAAGATGAGTCTTGTTCAGACTCGGATAAAGAAGCTACCGAACCCAATAGGAGGGCTACAATCTTTGGTTGACCTAGATTTGAGGGCAACCAATATCACAGAATTACCTTCTTCTATTGGGAATCTCAAAAGGTTGGAGATTTTACGTCTAGACGGGACGGCAATAAGAGAGCTACCAAGGACCATAGGGATGTTGGAGAATCTTAAAGAGTTGAAAGCCCGATGTTGTCAAAATTTAGAGCAGGGAATTCCTAGTGAAATACGGGGTCTATCCTTTTTGAGGATGCTAGACCTTACAAGCAGCAAGATTAGGAGATTGCCCACAACTATGGATCAACTTTCTCATCTCCAACAACTTTTTCTATATGGGTGTGATAAATTTGAACAATTTCCAGAGCTCCCCTCAAGTTTGAAGGAGTTGGAGTTCTCACCTCATTTATTGTGGACCACCATTGACCTCTCATGCCTAACTACCTTAGTCAATCTTCAGATATGTGATAATGATGACACTCCTCTATTGTCCGAATTCAGACATGGAGCTCCAAAGATAGAGTGGATCGAGGGGTTGTCTAGTCTGGAGAGATTGACACTCGTTGTGAGAGATGTCACTTTTCCTCAAATTAATTTGGCTACTCTTTCTCGGCTTCGTGTACTTAAGATTACTTGTGCTGACCCCCGATCTCTATTGGGGCTTCCATCCAGTCTTGAAAAATTATCTCTATTCGATGTCAAGTCGCCGATGGAAATGTCCCTCTTTTCCAACTTGACAAATCTGTCCAGTTTGGACCTTTGTAAATGTCATATGAAGGAGGTCGAATTTGATGATGTGCTTGGACAACAGCTCGTGAAACTCCATAATTTGGAGGTGAGCGATAGTGAATTGCTTGAGAGGCTATCCGTATCAAGATTAAAGGGGCTCCAATCGTTGAGTGTGTTTGATTGTGAATGGATAATGGAGATTAGAGGTGTGGAGGAATTGGGATCGCTAGAGACATTAAATATTCACAGATGCAGTTGCTTAGGAAGGTTGCCTGATCTATCAGAATTAAAGGAGCTGCGGCTATTGAGTCTCTCGTACTGTCCATTGCAAAATTTGCCTGCTTTACGACTTCAAGACACGTGTCTTTTGGCAGTTCAAGAATGCGGGATTTCGCCTCGTTTTGCTGGCGATTACAAAAAATGGAAGGATACTTACAGTCATGGTGGGGACGATACCAACAGCCAACTCTAGAAAGAAAGAAACATCTCATATTCTCTTATAGTCGGTAATACTTTCTTTGGTTTGTTCTTCCCCTTTATTTTATTTTTCCTTTTCTTCCTGAGCAATTTTCTATCTGTTCCTGTTAGAAATATTCAGCATATAGCATGCATCCATGTTCACCTTTAGTATTAACATGATTGAAGGAAGGTCTTATTCATAATTCATGGATTATTATTTACGTTATCGGGGGAATTATATGGTGGTTCATATATGGGATGATGACTATAGAAGTACTAGTTGACGGAATAAGGATTGTTAACTCGATTACTTAAAGGGTAATGATATTTTTACGATAACAATAATTTTTTCCACAATCTAAGATCTAGAAAGTTTCTTTCACGGCACTAACAACTTCGTCCACAACCATTTTATAACTCAATATGCAATGTACCCGTTTAATAGCTGTGGGAAAAGTGATTAAGGAAGTGGAAATACCATTGGCCTCACTTAAATCAGTGTTTGTGTAAGGAGATTAATTTA
This sequence comes from Syzygium aqueum, assembly GCA_031216185.1. Classification (NCBI taxonomy): domain Eukaryota; kingdom Viridiplantae; phylum Streptophyta; class Magnoliopsida; order Myrtales; family Myrtaceae; genus Syzygium; species Syzygium aqueum. The sequence continues at coordinate 29,503,203 of CM062236.1, forward strand.
GCTAGTCACATTTGTAGTGCAGGAGAGAAGAAGGTCCTTCAAGGAAGGCAGAGTCATCGGATAATGATTTGTGGAAGCACGAGGGTTAATTGTTGGAGTAAATGGGCAAGCTGGAAGCTCGATTGGAGAGCTCAACAACACAAAATATGACAGATCGGAAGACCGCAAGCTTTCGAGGGCTAAACATGTGATGTATTCGTCAAATTGATCCTTTACTTCCTTTGATCCATTGAGTACATCCGACTAGTCCTGCAGATACTGTCAAAATGACTACTGGAGTGGCATATATTTCAGAGTACAGGGAGACGTTCGGAGTGACCGGCTGGGGAACGAAGTACCGATAACTTACTGCGTAGAAGCAAACTTTCTGGATGGCACAAATCACAATTCTTATTTCAAAATACAAAATGGTGGAGAGGCAGCAACCATTTCTCTTGATTGGAGATGATGAGTGGATACGAGACTCAACCAATTATCCAGGATCAAAGAAGATACTTTAGTTGTTAAGAATTGTCTCACAGCAGTGTCTTGATTCGATCTGGCTATGAGATCTTCCATGTCTGTTTTTGTTCTGTAGATAACCTTTCTTGCACAGTTGTAAGAACTATGTTCAACTTTTGCCGTTCTTCTGATGAAAGAGGGTCATCTAAGTCCCACCGGGAACTTTAACCTTGCTGTGGCAGGATTTTGCACGTCGGGAAATTCGGGATTTTACATAGTGCTGTTTGCAATGGGATTAAATGCAGCTCCTTCGCTCCCTTTTCCGGAGCTTAAGTCGCTACAGACGCTTTCTGATGATAGTCTTCGAGCGTGAATGACATGAATTCCTATTAGTGACTTTCTGTTAGTCCTTGTCATACTGATCTTTGACCGTGGCAGCATTATCTTAGGGGCTACGCTGGCGCTCATAATGCCATTTACACTTCTGTTGCGTTCTTTAAGCCAGCAAAATCTTTCTATTTTGTCCAATATGAACTTTCTATTACAGAGTCCATACTTCGAACTTGCTTCCAGATAGGTGAACTCTGTTTAAATAACAATTCAAATCGGCATTAATATAAATATTACAAATAATACAGAATCGTAAAAAAACGAAGTTTCCTTAAAATAGATTCATTCCCTCCGGCACACGTCCGAGGTTTCATGAACATCCATCTCCCAGAATACAACGGTAGACGGCTAAGAAGTAATTAGCACTTCAAAGCCTCCGGCAAACTTGAACAATTTGCGCAAATGAACACTTTTAAAAAAAAAAAAACAATGCAAAATGCAGAGAATATAAAACAGAGGAAGAATGATTTCGATAAAAAATAGAATAGAAGGGAGAGCATTTCGGGAATAATAACGGCCGAAAGAAAGGTGAACATGGATGCATGCTGTATACTTTAGGAAAAGGAGGCGAGTCGGTATAAACAAGTTATTGTTACGAGGATATTCATCTTCCGGAATCCATAAATGTCTATGTCACGACCTAAATTTTCTCAGGCTAATGGATTATTAAGACTAAGCTTAACTCGGGCCCTTCCAAGCCCTACCAATTCATAACTTAGAGTTTAAGTTTTTAATATGCAAAAGTTTTCATACTTAGAGTCGCCACTAATTTATTTATGGTAGGTCGATTAGAAACCTAAATAAAACATAGGGAGATATGTTTTATTCCTACGAACCAGAGATTCTAAGCTCGGGGACTTGATTATGCTAGATCTAGACTAACGTCCTTTTGCTACATTTTCTTTTCAAAAAATGTTTTGGCAGACAGTTTGGATTCATTTTAAATTAGTCACTAGCATGTGAGGTGATCATACGGGTACGCAAACCACCAAAGTAACACCCAATAATCAAAACATTATATAAATTGTAAGATTGGGAGAATTACTTACCTCGAAGCAATGTAAGCATATGCATTGTTGGCTAGAAAATCACATCAACAATCCTAATATGATTTTTAATTAACAAGCAACTCACTCAATATTTTTTTTATTTTCACTTATTTAAATGAAAACTAATCTAAATGTAATGACGTGCAAAAATTGACATGCGATTAATGCAGCCTAGCATGCAAATTATATATTGTGCAACGACGTGACATAATTCTAATGACGGACAAATGATTTGTTTTTGATAATTGCAAATGAAATTCGGAATTAAAAATTACTCAAATTAACATGTAATCTATCCTAGAGAAAATGATTTGATCTATCCTAAAGTGACTTCTTTTTTGTATTTTTATTAAAATTCGAAATTATTAAATATCCTAAATAATTCACTAAGATTAAAACAATCTTTAATTTAAACTAGGAAATATTCTACCCTAAATCACAATTTAAATAAAATAATTATCTTATTCTTAAGGATATATTTAAGATTCCTTAAGCATGCAAAATTTCCAATTTAAATCCTAACTAACATATTTTTTTATTTTCTTTATTTAAAAGGAAAACAATTAAACAACGATAACTACCATGTTCAAATAATCCACGCAATCCGTAAGATTCTTTTTATCAAATTCAAATTAGACCAAGAATTCAAGCTAACAGTCATATCTATAGGGTTATAGATATCGACGGAAAGCTAATTGTTCAAATTTGGAAAGCAAATAAAATCTATTATCGTATCCAAGTGGTTATGGATAAGATAACGATTTTCCGTATTATCGCGTATCGTATATTAGAGATAAGGTCGGATAGTCGTCTAGATACGTTGCCAAATTAGGAAAAATTCATAATTTGGAATGCTTTAGAATATTACGAATATCACAAAATTATCATAAGATATCTAGCTAACTATCAAAAAATATCCACGAAATATTCCAACACTGAAAAGTTAGGAAAACTAAATATTTCGGAAAATATTCGGATAATGATCTTACCTAATTTGCGGATACCTTCCAAATTTAAACTCAATTTCGGATTGGGATCGCGGACCACGGGACGGTGGCGAGTGGACCGGCGGTGATGGTGGTGGCCCGCGGATCGCGGCGGCTGGACTTGACGAATGGTAGCCTGTGGTGTGACTCGGCCAAGGAGGATTCGACGGTGAGAGGGTCACAGATTTGTAGCTAACCAAGGAGCGATGTGGAGTAGGCGCCAGGAAAATAGCTTTTCGGCCACGGGAAAACCTGCAAAATCGAACCAAAGTTTGGCCGTGAAAGTTAGCAAATTGTTGTGAATTCGTCGAGCTTGCTGTGTCGTCAGTCGTGAACTCGACGTTGCTGGTCGTCACTGAATGGGGTTGAGCAGTGGTCGTTGACCAAAATTCCACGAACATGGACTGGTGGAATTGCTAGACACCTGAACTCCTTGAAGATCACTGTGGAATTGGAAGCTTTGGCTAAGGTAAAGAGCGGCCACAACGTTGTTGGTTCAACAAGGAACGGCTACGTTAGTGGTTGACCGTTGGACGGGCATAAGCAGCTGCGAAAGGAAAAGATCTCAACTTTCTCCCCCCCCTCTCTCCTCAAGTGTGTCTCTCGTGCTCGTAAGAATTGTATTCTGGAAATTCTGAGAGCTCCCTTGATTGAGGGGTGTAATCACATATTTATATCGTAACCCTAACTTAATTGACCGGGCTTTCTAGTCATAATGGGCTTAGACTTAGGCTTTTATCCTTTAATTTTTATTTAATTTTAAATAGGCCGAATTAATTTGGATTTTTTTTAATTAAGCTTGATGGGCTAATTTAAGCTCAAATTAAGACAATCAAGGCCTTTTAGACTAGTGATTTTCAGCCCCCCTCTTTCGAGCGAGACAAGCTTTGTTCGGTACTCAAGCTTGATTATTGGATTTGTAACTCACTTGCCACCGTCAGTTCGATGTGGAATGCAGTTAATCTATATGAGCCTAAATTATATGCTATGCAATTGTAATATTTTTGTTTAGGGGTTAAAATTTAATCCCTAATTTTCTATGCAATGAACGACTAATTAGGTCGCCAAAATTTAGGTGTCAATAATCTACACAACTAGTCATCTAGATACAAATCCCGTCTTTACGTACTACAGAGAAAACCTAAAGGAAAGGAAAATAACAAATCACCAGCACGAATACGAGGCAACAGAGTACATCCCTATCGAGATCACCAATATACACACTCAAGACCATGAAGTAATGCAAGAACTACTATATCAAGAATAACGCGCGGTAAAAAGAAAACATTGGCCATGGTCTAACTAACAATTGGAATAGTTCTATATAAAAGTCTACGGTTTTTGTTTGAGGGACTAGAATCGCTAATTAAGATGGCACCACCTGATACAGAAATCAAAGAATTGCCTGATTCAAATCGGCAATGTGAAATGACCGGAGGTAATGGATTGCATGGTAGTCAGATAAGAGAGATGCGAAACTTGATTGGACGACTTCAGTCATTGCTCAAGTTGGATTTGTGTGAACATGCATTATTGAATTACTGGAATTTACCGGCAACCTTAATAGGTTGCGGGTGATAGATTTATCTGATTGCAAGTTAAGACAGCTGCCAGACTCAATTGGAGGAGTGGAATCGCTGCTTGAGTTGAATTTATATGAAGCAAACATTTCGAAATTACCCTATTCCACTAGAAATCCTAAAATGTTGAAGTGTACCGGATTGGGAATGATATAAGAGAGGTACCAAAGGCTATTTGAATGCTGAAGAATCTTAATCTTGAAGAGTTTTGTGTTGGCGGTGATATGAGGAAATTCCTAGTGAAATTGAGCAACTATTTTTGTTGAGAATCCCAGACTTCTCACGGAGCAACTTTAGGAGATTGCTAAGAACTATCAAAGTCAAAGCTTTCTCGTCTCGAGCAACTTCATTTATTGAGAGGTAGTGGACTTCAAATGTTGCCGGAGCGTTTGGGCCTCATTTTTACAAATCTCACCTTGCCTCCGACTAATACGAGTTCGCTTTCTCGGCCCCAACAACTCACAATAACATGTCTCGACCTACAACGATCCATGACATGGCTTCCATCCAGTGTTGAAGAATCGACTCTGTATGATGACAAGTCACCTATAGAATGGTCGCTCTTTTCGAAATTGAGCAATTTGTCCGGGTTAAACCTCTGCACATGTTGGCTACAAGAGATTCAGTTTCACGATGTGCTTGGGCAGCTGGAGAATGTGCATCATCTAGAACTGTCGGCTTGTAAATTGCTCGTGAAGTTTTCCAGTCTTTCAAGCTCAAAGAAGCTCTAGGTGTCGTCAGTGAAAACGTTGCCCGTTGCTAAATGAGATGCAAAGGTTTGGAGGACTTGGAATTCTTGCAAACATTGTTAATTGAGGACTGCAACATATTGGTAGAGGTACGTGAGATCTTTCCATAGACACCTAGAACCCTTGATTTGGTTAGCTATGGAGTGAGAATTGATCCTTTCAAATTGGACAACCCGAAACTAGAATTTTGAAAATCCGCAAATTTTATGTCCTTCGCGAAAGGAGTAACATCGAAGGACTCGTACGGCTTACTCCGGCATTGAATATTGATGCCGGTTTAACTGTGGGAACAACACATACTACGTTGTGTCAATTTTCTGCATTTTTTGGAATTATTGCAATTTTCGGTGATTATTGGAATCTTATGAATTTGTGGTAAAAATGGCATACTTGAAGATTTGTTGCTCTCAATAGATGGAACTCACTAATAAATATTAAATATTTTTGAGCAATTTGGATATGTGCCGGGCTCACGAACCTAACACCGAACCCCGGAGGGCATTTTCGTAATATTCACTAAAATGGGTGCTTTTGGCCAAAAGAGAGTCTACTTGTTGTACTAAGGGTGTGCATGAATAACATTCTGTGCCCGGAAATTATTTCTGAACAGAAATGATTTTTTTTTATTCTGTGCCTGGAAACAATTTCTGAGCATTTGAAGACGTTTAATAAACTGTCCAAAATTCCTATTCCTAAAGTAGAAAAGAATAGAAATGCATTTGATAACTACACACAAATTTCTTTTTATTAATAATATTTTGAATTGTTTATTTTTTTTCTTTCTACACAGGCCATGGCCGGCCACCGGCTACCAGCGGCTGATGGCCGACAACTGGCCACAACCCAGGGCCAGCGAGGGCATCACGGCCCTCGCCAGCCGCCAGTGGAGGCGAGGGTTCCCCCTGCTGGCAAGGGCGAGGGCTGGACCCTCGTGCCTAGGCGAGGCAGCTCGCCGTCGGTCATGGCGATCTGGCGAGGCCGAGCCTCGCCGTGGGTCGCGACAGCGAGGCTCATTCTCGCCAAATCTGGGCGAGGCCGACCTCACCATGACCGACGGCGAGCCGCCTCGCCCAGGCAGACGAGGGTTCAGCCCTCGCTCTCACCGGCAAGGGGGGACCCTCGCCTCCGCCGGTAGCCGGTGAGGGCCGTGACGCCCTCGCCGGCCACAACCCAAGAAGAGCAACACAAAAAGAAGAAAAGAAAAAAAGAAAAAGAAGAAAAAAAACTGATTCTCAAAATTGTGCCGAGAAACAAGAAACAACTTTTTTTTATTTCTTGTTTCTCTTCCAAAACTGTTTCTCGGTACAAATATTTGCAAAAATGTGCCTGAGAACAAAAAGTTTACCAAACGCATTTCTGTTCCCAAACTATTTCTAGGAACAAAAGAACATAAATTTTTACTGTTTGACACGTTACCAAATAGGCCCTAAGTAAATATTTTCTTATAATGGGCCTTAAATCATGTTTAGTTTTACCTCTTCTATGCTTCAATAAAATTTGCATTACGTGTTTATCAAAAGGAAGATTATATATTATGGCATTGCACATACTCTATGTGATTTTTGAGACGTGATCACGATCGATGTGATTTTTGGAGCTTACCTACAGCTAATGTAATTTTCGGACCTTATCGCACGATGAAGCGAGACAGTAGCATTTTGACATAGACAATGAATTTGATATTTATATCCATTTGTGATATTGAAATGATTTGTGATAAGCAATATCCCGTAATAGCTTGAGTGTGATGTGCCGCATGACTATTGTAAAATTGCATCATTCATCGTCTGATCCCGTAGAAGTGGTGATTGTTGCTTATGGAGCTATGGTTTTGCTCAGATGTCGTGATGGCTGTGGTTTAGGATCTATTGTACTACTTGAACGAAGCTTATTATACTGAGTTCAAAGAAATTCTGGTTTGGTACATATATGGCATTTTGGACCTTACGGTTATTCCCATTAATGCAAGGTTTTATCCAGTTAATACCTTTTTCGTAAAATGATTAATTTTTGGTTAATTTTTCGTCCTTCCTTTTATGAAGGATGACCGGCCATTCCCTAAATTCTGGACACAGATTTGGGGCATGACATAGAAGTTTCAGAAAGTGACCATCATATGTTGTGACTTGCTGCAAGATTGGTCTGTTCTATCACATGCAAGTCATAGGGTTTACAAATACATAAGTCGCTGTGAGCTTCAGAAAGAAGAGAGAAGACCTACCTAACTCATCGTCCAGAAGTTACCAACAGCTAACTCTAGAGAGAATGGTCCCTCTACTGAATCCCCGTGATTTATTTCTCAAATCTTGCTGACCCTTCGAAAATGTCCAAATTTCTGTCCGAATCCATAGTCCATAGCACCCTCTGATTAAGAATCTCTCTCTGCACGTTGAATTTATCAAACTAAGGCCTAAAAGGGTAAAAGTTGTTTTTACGTCTGCAGATTTTATTGGACTTTGCGTATGACAATGTGGCGAACAACCGCTACTCAGTTTTTGGCCTCCCAGACTTGTGTGAAGTGTAGACCTGTCGACTCAAACTGCAAGTAAGAGCTATAACCGGGTTCAGCCTTGACCTGCGCAAGTACTTGAAGCATTTAGCACAAGTAAAGCTTCAAGGTATGAAGTGAAGAAATTGTTCCGGTCTTCATGTATTCAGCCACTAATAGTGGTCAATGCTGTAGAATTACGTGATTGTTTGTGACTTAAACACAGATGGTATGCAAAAGAATTGTCGATGTTAAGAGAGAAACGTCAGCTTCGGTCCATAGAGATACCTAATGTAATAACATTTGTAACAATATGGATAGCTATTATCGATTACATTACAAGTGTAACGTAAATTTCACATATAGCAGTTGACACAAAGCCTACAATTATTTCAGCAAGCAACTGCAGGTTTGGTGTGGCTGTGTCTTCCATGAGCATTGAAGCAGTAGGAATAAGCTTTCTTCTTCGGAACAGTGGATGTTATGTAAACATGATCCAGCACGATATTAATGCAGCCGAAGTTCTGGTCACAGCTCAGGTTTATGACCTTGTCTGTGACCAATGCCCCATATATCGCCGAATACGAGATGTCACTCACCCTAATTCCTGATGTCTGAGCACCATCAGTCGGCAAGAAAATGCGAGGGTGAGCAATTAATTAGGGACTTATGAACTTCGAAGAGAGGGAATACTATAGTTGAAGAAAGGACCTTGTTTTGGCAATTGACTTTGGTGGGGCAGTAGTACTGGTCAGTGATGATGGGGTTATTGACCCGAATGAATCTGATCTTATTGAAGGATATTTTTCTTGCATATCCAATCCCTCCCTATATAATGTATTTAATCCTAATTCATTAAGAGATTGTAAAAAGTACAAGGTTCCTTAAATTCTTCATAAAGGAAGAATATATTTCTTTGAGCTCATACCTGCCATGTCTTGATCCTCACTCCTGTCATCGTACCTTTCAATGTGCAGTTTTGCACGGTCACATTTTCAACTGTCTCATTCTCCCCATGTGCTCCTAAAGATCCAATGCTAGATTCTCGTTTATTAAATGGCACATTGTTTCTCATATTCAGCTCCCAAATTCAGCAAAACGATGCATAATTCAGCATTAACAATAGTCAATCTCAACCAATGGATACTTCAACATGCTTTGCCTTTTATTTTCTCGTGCTTAAGAGGTAAAATATTAATTCTCTCATGAAATCTGTTTTTGCTTCACATGTACCTCCAGAAAAATTGGTCTTTGCATCAAATACTTCTAATTTATGTGGAAGTATGGACTGTGTATTTGCAATATTCACCTGATACCATGGCCAGGTCCACATGTGATCCTAGTGACATTGATGTGTGACGAGCCTGTGCTAATAGCGATGCAATCATCACCATCAATTGCATAAAATCCAACTCAACCATTAAGTTCTGCGAAGAGTTAGGAACAGATGAATAGTTAAATTAGCTGTAGCTGATACCAGCAGTACCAGTTCCGATGAAGGAATCGCGAACTTGTACATGGGTCGAGCCGGAGATGTCGATCCCGTCGGTGTTAGGGCTTGTTGCCGGGGCAGATATAGGGATGTTGGAGATGGTGGCAAACTTGCAGCTGGTGAGGGTGATATCTGTCCTTGGACTATTCACATGTCTCAATTCATTGAGCACAAGTCTCTTGCATCTATAAAATGCCAATTCCTGTACAATGTATGCACATGCGCCATAGAAATTAAAGTACTGTCATGAAGCAGAACTGAACATTTACACCGCTATTTTGGAGAAACCGTTGTTGCTCAAGTTGAATGAATTTGTTGACTGTAGTTTTCCAGAAAAAAAGGGGGAGCTACTGAAGCACTATATAAAGCTTATATGTAGAGGAAGATCTTACGGTTGGTCCTGTGCATGTTGCACACTGGTGAACGTATAAACAAGAAAACAATGTGAGAATTTCCAAAATTCATGTTTATGAGAACAAAAATATCAAGAAACAAAAGAACATGTGAAAATCCAATTAGTCATATATTGAATTACATTAGATGCATTTCCAATGCAAGACTGTGACCACCAAGCCGAACTTCTCCCGTTGATGATTCCAGTGCCAGTGACCATTAAACCGTTCACGTCAGAGAAGACGAGCCAACTATTGATGCGGTAGCCACCGTACTCTGTCTTTGAGTTGGGCACAGCAATGTTGCCGGAGACCTTTGGTCGAGCGGAATTGAGAAAATAAAGATTCAGCATTTAAAGAAACTGTGCTATACAATGAGCTACAATAATCAGGCAAATTCAAAGAATTTAAGCACGATCCCTGCCGTCAAGTGTAGGTCTAGTGTAAATATTTTGTTTGCGATGAGCGATGAAGGACTAAGGAATGTCTAAGGAATGAAAGAGAAGGCTCAGAGTCTTGACTTACCAGAACATACATGCAATCCGGTTGGCATGGGCCGCTGAACGTCACGGGCTTCAAAAAGAAAGTTTTCTTTGCCGGTACAGCGAGAATAGACAGTTTCGATGAAAATTCGCAGGCGGCTTTCCATGCCTCCAGGACGGCCTACAATTCATATGATTCCAAGTCCATGAATATTGCCAAGTTCTCAGAAACTTCTTTATGTGTAACAGATGGAGAAGGAAAATGTTTTCGTGTAAGATGTTCCTCGAAACGAAGTCTTCATGTGAAGAACCACAAACACATCATCTTCATCAAAAGAGAAAAAGAAACACATACATTGATTGCTACTACTGAACGTGTAATGCAATGCGATTAACTAGTGACGCTACATCGATGAGTCGCGAAATCTAAACATTGTACATACATAACTCAAGAGAAAGAGATGGGATTATTATGGGGGAATCGTCAGTCTTTCCATCGCCAACCGCTCCATAACTCAGCACATCGAAAGAAGTCGATGCAGTGCTACGAAAAAGAGCCAACATGCGGCGAAATGTTCCTGCATGGATAGATTCCCATCACTAGACCGCAAATATAAGCTTTCGCAAGAATGAAAACAGATATGAACTCAAAGTCTGGTCAAATTTTGGCAATGGGATGAAGAGAAGATAATGCCTCGAAAGCATGCAAAAGCAACAACAAAGTTACCATGCTAGTCATCTCCAATTTTGCTCGACAAAATGATCGGTGTTCGGACCTACAGAGGAAACGATGGCGATTGCTTGCGAAACTCCTTGTTCGATTGCGAACACCAGCTTTCAACCCGAGCAGAGATATGAATTTAGTTGAACGCAACTACCAAAAAATAAATCAAAGCCTCCATAAGCAGCAACTAGGAAACTAGAATCTAACGTGTATCGGTTGCTTGACTATATGTGAAAGTTTGAGCCAGCTTGGTCATTAGAAGAACACTTCCATGCCTAGCGTTCTTAGGGATTGAGAAACGGTTTATTTACAATTACACAGAGGTGCCTTCTCATTTGATCATTCCATTCCTTGCTTAATTCTTAAAGGAGTACGAGTGTCACGAACTCATAAAACGATGGCATCGTACCGTAAGATCTTGAATTGCGCTGGGTCAAAATCAAGAGCGGAGTGGAGGGTTCACGGTCGTACGAATATTCAACACCCTTGGAATTGAAGCAACCCCCCCCCCCCGCTTCACTATTCCCACGGCAAACACACGTCTCTTCTACTTTCTTAATATGAGTTGAGCTAAGGTACTTTGCGCGAGGACATACGGAGCTGGCGGAAAAAGTATCAAAAAAGTCTTAAACTTTTTGTAATAGTATCAATTTAGCCTTAAATCTTTTTTTAGTTTCAATTCAGACATAAACCTTTTGCATTGGTGTCAATTTAGTCTTAAATCTTTTTTTGATGCCAATTAAGTCCTAAACCTTTTAAATTGGTGTCAATTCAGTTCTAAACTTTTTTGTTTTTGTGTCAATTTAGTCCTTTTGGTCAATTTTAATCGGAATTTACCGACGTGAACTTCTGCTGGCCGGCGACCGGTCACCGGCGCCGACATGGACAACTTACATAATATTTTATTATTTTTTGAATTTTTATTTTTTTCCTTTTTTCTTTTTTTCCATTTTTTTGGGTTTCTTTTTTCCTTTTTTGGGGTTTTTTTCCTTTTTATTTTTTGAATTTTTACTTTTTCTTTTTTTTTGGGAGGCCGCGGCGAGGGCGAGCCTCGCCATGGTCAGGCGAGGCCCGACCTCGCCGAATCTGGTCAGGCGAGGCTCGACCTCGTCGGGGGAGGCTGCCCTCGCCAATGGCCGACGAGGTTGAGCTCGCCAGCCTCTAGCCAGTCGCCAGATCGGCAACTGGCCAAAGGAAGGAGGAACCCAAAAAAAAGGAAAAAAAAATAAAAATTCAAAAAAATATTAAAATATTATTTAAGTTGTCCACATCAGCGCCACATCGGCGCCGACGACTGGTCGTCGGCCGACAGGAGTCCACGTCGGCAAATTTCGATCAAAATTGACCGGAAGCACTAAATTGACATAAAAAAAGGTTTAAGACTGAATTGGCATCAATTTAAAAAATTTAGGATTTAATTGGCACCAAAAAAAGGTTTAGGACTAAATTGACGCCAATGCAAAAGGTTTAGGATTGAATTGACACCAAAAAAAGGTTTAGGATTGAATTGACACTAATACAAAAGGTTTAGGACTTTTTTGGCACTAATGCAAAAGGTTTAAGACTTTTTTAACACTTTTCCCTAGAGTTGGCTGTCACAAGTCACATCATCAACTGACTTGTCATCCGCTCGAAAACTATGACATGATTTCGAATGGTTCTTCAAATGTGACTAAACTCGAGATTTCTATCTACTAATTAGAGGTGTGGAGTGCAAAAACTGTTAAAGAAAATGAAGCAAAGAAGAAAGAAGGAAGGAAGGAAGGGAATGCACATAAATTCCTCTAAAGCATTGGAGCTCATTTTTGGAGTGTCACCATTCGTCAAAAGGTTAGGATAACTTCCTAATTCATGTGGTATATGAAGAGAAATATTAAGGTTGTGTTTGGTGATCTGGATTTCTAGCGAGAATAGGATAGGATAGGATTCGATGAGATATGATGTAAAGTTAGATATTTTCATTTTTCTATGCTACCCTTTTTTTTTTTTATAAATTCCAGTGCCTGTCAATCTTCTAGAATTAGAAAGATTATTTTCAAGTTTGACTGAGTTAAACTAGTATCTAAACTGGTCAACTCGCCATCGGGAGGGAGTACAGCCGATGGATCCCAGTCCCCGACTCCATTAAAAGGGACATCGAAGCCTCTAACGAGCCCAAACTCGTTTAGCCCATCTCTGAATATCCATGCTATGTAGGTGTGAGCCTGCCATTAGGGTAGTCCTATATCTACCCATATTACAAAAGTGTGCTTAACCCAGGTAAAATTGTCTCTTATCGGGTATTCAACAACGTCGTGGTTAATGTGCATAACTATTCCAAAACACTCTGGCAGCGGCGATGACGGATTCATGACTCAAGCGGTGGCTCTGAAAAGGCTAGGTTGAGACAACCATGAGACACTTTTCAATAAGTTGCAACCTAAACCCTACCTAGGCTATCACATAATTCCAGACACAATCAGACACGCAATCAAGCAGTCAATACAAACACCAACCAAACAATCACATTTATCCGGACTCTCGGCATACGCAACCTGCACGTTAGCCCATAATCACAACATACAATTCTCACGCTCGAACAAACATATATCGTTTACACAATAAATCAATTCCCACAATCCACCCCCGATCATACGCGAATACATCGTTCCCATTTCTCTTCCTCCTCATACCCGCACTCGTGCCATCACTTTCCTGGCCCGCGTAAACACGCCTCTGGCCTATTCGATCGCGCCCTGAGCATCGCACGCCTCGGTCCAATCTCACATTCACACTATCCTCAGCTATCGCCAAATGCGAAAGGCCTACATGATCAAGACCCGAGCTTAGAATGTCTCGGTCCGATCCCAATCTCACCCGAGCTAGTCATGTCTCGAGCCAATCTCAATTTCCCATTTTCTCATTCCTTAGCCAACGCCAAATGCGATAGGCCTACATGATCGCAACCCGAGTTTATAATGTCTCGGCTCGATCCTAATCTCACTCTTACACACATTCACATTAATTTACGTGCACACCATCACACCCAATTCTTCACGACAACACAATCACATTACAACCACGCTATTAACACACAAATTGGCATTTTTCCACACCCAAAAGTTGTCAAATCAAATTCCGGCCCTTCACAGCACTTTCACAAAATCTCGAGCCAGACCTAACAGTACCAATCACATCTCGAGCAGCGTGCCACAGCACCTCGAACAGCCATTCACAGCCAACACTCGGCCTCTAAAATTCCTCCAAAATTTCTCAAATTCAATCCTAAAGCTTGATATTCCGATCAGCCCTTAATTTCTACCAAACCGCGTCTAAACGTGTCCGAAAATTACCAGATAAATTAGGTGAGGTTTAGATCGCAACTTACCAACTCTAGACTGACACCGCTAGAGTGAAAAGCGGCGGCGATCGACGGCGATCTTGCCGCGGCGACGGCGTACGGCTCACGGCAACGATGATCGGCTTGGGCGGGCAGCGGTGATTCATGGCGGGGGTGGCGTACGGCTTACGGTCAAGGGAGAGAAACCGAGAGGGAGAAAGAGCAACAGTGGTGTGGGGTGGTGAGGCGGTGGTGCGGCGCGGCACGGCGGTGGGCGATGCGGCGGTGACGGCTGTCCAGGTGGCGGTGGCGATCCGACGGGAGAGAGAGAGGGTGATCGAAGGGGGAGGCTCTCGGTGGGGAGGGGGGGACCGAATGGGGGAGAGAGGAGAGAGAGAGACAGAGATAAGACTTGGTCAAGTCCTTGGTGATAAAGTTTTGACCATTTTTGAAAAATAACAAAAATGCCCCTCTCTAACATTTTTCATCCAACGGTTGAAATTCGATCAAATCTTGAAATCAACGGCTCGGATTGAATCTAGCCTTAAAATATCCAAGGGCATTGTGTCTTTTCCAAATTTGAGGACAAAATGACCAAAATGCCATTGCCTCACAAAACTAACCCTTTTATAAAGCCTTATGGGTAAAATGGTCACTTTCTTATTTTCTTGTCGAATTCGAATTTTTCTGAAGAATCCAGAATAAACCAAAGGTGCACGTTCATATCGCAACGTCATCCTAACATCCCGTCGTGACTTCCAAATTTTCTCGATGCCCGATTTGGTCTCTAATTTATAATTGAATTTTATATATATAATGTAACTCGAGTATTTCTCAAACTAACGGGCGGCTTTCAAGGAAATTCGCTTATTAGACCCGTGACCGATAATGGATTGAGTCACATGCAAGTTCATTCGGTTCGTTACGACTTCGATTGTCATTTAATCGTGAGGATCGATCATTAGTTCCATTAGGCACGGTCACTCGGTATAGTTTCGGGATCGTTCGTCAATTCATTCCGTGGTTAAACGGAATCACTCGAAATCCATTGATACGACAATGACGAATCAGCCCTTAGCTATCCTATGATCAGCCTATATTGGTTCAAAATGTCACCTCGACGATTTTATGGTCGAAAGTCGGTTCACGATCCAATTTCCTTTAGTCGCGCGAATTAAAATCCCTAATTAGTCTTTCCCTAATGGTTAGTATCTCAAGAATGAACAGTTCCGAGCGAGACCAACTACGAGCACGTTTATAAAACCAAATATTTCATAAATCTCGAATAGGCAAATTTTTAGGATGTCTAAATAACTTCGTAATTCATGTGGTATATGAAGAGAAACATTAAGGTTACGTTTGGTAGTCTGGATTTCTAACGAGAATAGGATAGGGCAGGATTCGATGAGATATGATATAAAGTTAGATATTTTCATTTTTCTATGCTACCCATTTTTTTTTAGAAATTCTAGTGCCAGTCAGTCTTCTAGAATTAGAAAGATTATTTTCAAGTTTGAATTTGTTCATTTAAAATATGAATTCTTCTACTTCATTTTTATTTACTAATTATTTTTATTTTCCATATCTTTTTTTATTTTTCTATTCCCTTTTATCATTTCTTAATAAAAATTTTATCAAATAATAAACTATACTACATACCTAAAATATGTAATAATATAGGCACTAAATACACACACACAAAATAAATATTATAGAGTAGAAAGAAATTCAAATATATAAATAAAATTAAATTTATTTTTCATTTTATTTTTTATATTAGAATTCAAATTTTATTATTATTTTAGTTTTATTATATAAGAAGTTTGTTATTTAAGAAAAATAGTTTTCATACCATGAATACATTGGTTTCCTATCCACTTTTATCCCACTTCCCCCTTTATCTGATTTCCCCTCATGGGATAATTTTATTTTGAGTATATGCTTCTTATATACAATTTTATCTTGTTTTGGGCAAGAACCAAACACAACTATCAAACTTAGCCTAGGAGGACATACAACAACGTGCTTTCCTCTGATATGGTGGATAGGTTCAATTCCTTCCAAGATGGTACTTTTACATATGGAAACTGACAATTATAATGCCAAATTTACAACTTTTTCCCTTATGAAAGCGAGAATTATCCCCTTTAAATCAACTCCTCGCATAATTTTACGTTTACAAGGGTTAAAGAAAAGGATTTAACAATTTGTCTACTTCTTTGCCTTGTAATTTGTTCCTCTGGAGGAAGTAGCTATGGTAAACATCTTGAAATGAGCTGCAAAAAACATGTACTAGGATTATAGCCCCTAACATGCTTTTTTGCGTGTAGGGTTTCTCGATTTCTATATGTTCGTTGATCCTAGTTTCTGCACTATTGTTGACAAATGAATTTAAGGTCGGTGTTGCCAATAAAACATTCAGTGTTTTGGACTATGGAGTGGTTGGCAATGGGCTCACCGATGATTCTTCGGTATAGTTTTATGTTGATCTATCTAGTTATACGTACAGAGATTAAGTAACATCTTGACTACTTTTTTGTAGCTGTCCATGTATGTAGGCCGTGTAAAGAATTTCGTTGTGACGTGACAATAAAGATCATATTCAATGAATCTCATAATTTGATATTGAAATACGCGCAGGCATTTACAAAGGCGTGGAAGGATGCATGCAGCTCAAAGGCGGGGCTTCGACCATCAGCGTTCCGCATGGAAAGAAGTACCATTTAAATCCTATCAATTTTGTGGGCCCTTGCAAATCTTATATCAATCTCGCAGTAAGTAAAATAAAGACAACATATCTCTTTTTCTCTCTGCCACTTATAAAAGATCAAAACATATGGTGCTTCTTTAATAGATGAAAGAAAGTCTTAAGTTCAATGAGATTAGCTTTAATTGCATGGAAAAGTACTAGATCTAGGATTTAGGGTGCATTTGTTTTGCGCGAAATGAAGGATTTCAAAAAAAATTTATAAAAAATGATCATTTTATATCACTTACAAAAACAAATGAACGAAATACGTTTGGTATAAATTGTTATCGATAATGAAAATATTTTTAATTGGTTAATTATATTAAATAATACAAAAGATTATTTTTAGAAAAATATTTTTTTAAATTATTTATTTTCCCCGAACAAGTGAAGCCTCAGTGGACTTTAATCATTCAGATCTAGTGAAGTTTGTGAGTTATCCTTCCTTAATGCGATTGCCGGTATCAGGGAAGATCATAGCACCAAAAGATCCAAATGCATGGAAGGGGTACGATCCAGCCAAGTGGTTGACTTTTGAGAATGTGCATGGGCTCAACATTAGTGGGCCAGGCTTGTTTGATGGATATGGCAATGCCTGGTGGAACAGCTCTTGCAAATTGAACCCCAAGCCAGTAACGAAAATTCAACCCCTTTTCAGCAAATTTTGATTAAGAATCAAACACTTGTCTTTCAAATTTCCGAATTGTAATGCTACTTGTTTTGTAGTTCTGACCCTTCTTTTTCATGTTCGATTTGTTTAGGGACCAGGGATACAATAAGCTCGCCCCAACTGTTAGTCTTTTGCAACATTCATGATACTTTTTCTTCCATTGCTATATACAGTTGAGTTTTTTAGAAGATTCATTTAGGAGAAGAGTTACATATAGGCATGTACATAACATAACCGTATTGCTTTCTTACTAGTTAATACCCATTAATACATCCGGTTTTCTTGTGGTTAACACGATACTAGTTTAGGAAATGATTTGATGGGGTGAAAATTTTGATGTTCATCCGCTCGGGCTTTAATTAGTAGCCCCTCGATTAAATTAATTTAGTTCCATATAATGTTGCATCATGCAGCTACCTAATTCTTCTTCTGGTTCAAGTTGACAGATTCACTCTTAATACACTTCAATCTGGGGATGGCCAAATTTAAGGCCCCAAAATACTGTGATGAGCAACAATTTCTCACCTAGGCTAGAAAATTCAGCTGCCACTGTTTAACTCTTTTGGAAATTCAGCTGATTTCGCACCAACTTTTTCCTCATAAGTTTGTTAGTGACAATCGTTCGGGATGATCTCATGTACTCTTGATTAGAACTTGGAAATTGTAAGGACAAATTAAATTCTACGCATCAATAATTTTCTTAACCAACTAGTAGCTGCGTTAAAGAAAAGCACCTTTTGTAAACCAAAACCGTAAACGAGGAATGTTTCGCCAATATAACATTAAAACCATTGCACTTTCAAACGAAAAAAGCTAATGTCTGGTACTTGAATGCCATGGATTATTGCAGACGATAAGTATCGAAAACTGCCATGGAGTGATTTTGCAAAATGTGCGCTTCAAGAACAGTCCTCAGGTGCATGTAACTGTCGATGGAAGCAGCGACGTTTATCTGAAGTTCTTGAACATTTCTGCACCCGAATGGAGCCCCAAAACCGACGGAATCCACATTCAAGCTTCTCGTGCTGTCTCTGTTCAATCTTCAACCATAGGCACCGGTAATGCATTGCTTTCCTCTGAGACAATCTGTGTGTGTTTTGTTTCGTTGCTTGACATTTGGTTTCCGGAGAGAATCAGTCTAATTATCTCAAGACTTTTAGACATTGCAATTCCTTTTCTCTCATAATATTCAGTTGGATTAAAGGGCTTGTTGGGTTTGTGAAAATGATTGTAACGGTTCATCCCCTTATGGTGTTTCATCAACAGGCGATGATTGCATCTCGATCGGCGATCGGACCTCGAATATCAGTGTAACTGACATCAAGTGTGGACCTGGCCATGGAATAAGGTAAATGCACTTTTACTATACGAAACCTAAACATCGAAGAAAATTTTAGGTAGACTCATACGGATAAATGGTGTCAAACATGATAAAAAAACTGCGATGCAATTATCAAGGGTTTGCAGAAAGTTCTAAGCTGTGAAGGTGTATTGATGTACTTGATTTTGGTGCAATTTTGCCGGGGACAGCATTGGGAGCTTGGGAAAGGATGGAAATGAAGTAAGTGTTAGTAACATCAACGTGAAGAACATTAACTTTCATGGGTCGACTAATGGAGCTAGAATTAAAACTTGGCAGGTATGTCCGAGTTTGTCAATACATTCATTTATCTGTGTGACAGTTTCTCATTGACATTTGGAAGAAATGAGGTTTGTATAAAATTGCAAAGTAAAATTTACAAAATCGACAGGTGGGAAGAGGCCGAGTAAGCCAAGTTACTTTCTCGAATCTCAACTTCACTGCGGTAAAAAACCCCATCATCATAGACCAGTACTACTGCGATACTCCGTATGGTTGTCCCGGGACGGTAAGACGAGAATGGATATTCCTTAAATGATTATAGTTGATTGAACTGGTGACTATCGTTGGTAATCACGATCACAGATACCGTATACATTCGAAGATTATGTTTTGCATGGCTTCCGAATTTAGCTTCCTCAGCTGAATTGAACTTAATCATCTGTGAACGTGTTGACAGAAAACTGGAGTTCACATAAGCGACATGCATTACCAAACGGCATTCGGGACGTCCAGCACGAAAGTGGCCATCAACCTAAATTGCAGCAACAACGCCCCATGCACTAACATCGACTTGGACACCGTCGAACTAGACTCTGCAATCCGAGGAGAGGAAACCATTTCTAGCTGCAACCATGCCTTTGGAACTGCTAAAGGAATCGTCAAGCCCAAGTCCTGCCTTCGACGATTATTAGAAAAACGCCGCCTGCGTTTGAAAACCCAGTAGTAGATGGAGCATATCTAGAATGTATACAAATCAAAGTGACAAGAATTTAAAGCTTCTTTTACTGCATATGAAGATTTGCAAATGGTTTGAAAAGTAGTTAAAATCGTTACTTTCCCTTGTTTATTTATCAGGCATCAAGATCAAAATTCGACATATGTCCTGTTCTTGCAGTTTGTAAGTGATGGGCTATCTTGCGGCTCACTGTTACATGGATGGTATCATGGGATCATCAACACAGTGCTGTGAATGAGCTTTCCAATCCCGAAAATGCTGCATGCACATTACATATTCAAGTTTGAGAGCCCGGGATGCTATTTGTGATTGGTTAAAGCTTAGAACTACAATAGAGTATACTCATTCATGAAGTTTTACGAAAATATCAAAATTGATCTTTCTTTCTCGAATGCAACATAAGATCGGTGTTTCATTGTGACTAAGTTGTATAAAAATACTTCTGACCATATAATATAGAAATACTGTGGCAAATTAGCCAGACAAAATACAAAAACACTAACATGCAATGTAGACAAACAATTTAACTAAGTACTTTAATGTATTGATAGGGCATTCTATCCATTTATATATTGGTCCGGTGATGATATATGATACGTACATTATTTAAACATTGAAAGTTTCATAAATTAATGTGATCTCACTATATGTGCATTTGAATTTCAAACCAATAGCAGAAAAAGTTTCACGCGAGGATGGTGAATACGATGGTAATCATGTTTCTTAAGTTTATGTTAGGTGAAATAAATTTATCTCTCCAAGTAAATTTTATTTTCCTCAATTTAGAGTTATGACATGATATGCGGGCCATATAGAATAAGGCGTTGTCTTGAGATATTATTGCATAGTTGAAAATCAAAAGATCAAGCATTTGATGAGTTCAAGATATAAGGCCATAGCTAAAAATCAAAAGGATGCAAAAAATGTAAAAAAATGAAAGTTTTGAGAAGCGATCGGAAAGGAGAATACTTCTCATTAGATTTTTCTCCATTTTGTGAAGAAAATGGTATTGTGCATCAAGTAAGTAGACTTTGTACACCACAACAAAATGGAATGGCAGAAAGAAAGAATCAAATTTTGGTGCATATGGTTAATTCCATGATCTTATAAGCAAAATCACTAATCAATTAGTGGGGAGAAGCACTTCTTGCGCATGTCATGTTCACAACAAAATCCTATCAAAAAATTCAAGATATCTCCACATGAATTATGAAAAGGAAAGGTATCGAATATCCAATATTTTAAAGAATGAGGATGCCTTGCATATTATAGAATTTATGATCCTAAGCGAACCAAATTAGGGCTAAGGGCATTAGAAGATGTGTTTGTTGGTTAAGCTTATCGATTATTAGATGTTGAATCTAATATTATTGTGGAATCAAGAGATGTTGCTTTGAAACATTTTGAATTTATGGAAAATCTGTCACTAAGCAAGTAGAGAAAATTCAAATATATGTTGCCAAACTCAAAGGCATTCAACGTGAAGAATGAAGATTCAACCCTTTTGAAGTTTGAAGCAATCCCTTCACTACTCCCCTATTGCACGACCCTTCAACGTGAAGAATGCATGGCAAACACACACACATAAGTGAGAAAATATCAAGCCGGTTGCCTCACGCCACATCTTCGGCCCGACTCATCATCCACTCGAAAACCACGGCATGATTTCGAACGGCTCTCCGAACGTAATTGAATTCGAGATTCCTTTCTCCTGATTACGGGTGGGTAACGGTCGCGAGGGAGTACAAAAACTGCAAAAATTGAAGCAAAGAAAGAAAGAAGGAAATGCACACAGATTGCCCCCAAAAAGCACTGGAGCTCGCATTTAAAATGTCAAATCCTCCCCAAAAAGGTTCAGATAGCTTCCTGTTCCACGTTGTATTTACTACAACGTGATTTGCGTGGAGTCGAGAAAGGATAGTTGCTAAATT
The DNA here is from genome assembly GCA_031216185.1 of Syzygium aqueum. Taxonomy (NCBI): domain Eukaryota; kingdom Viridiplantae; phylum Streptophyta; class Magnoliopsida; order Myrtales; family Myrtaceae; genus Syzygium; species Syzygium aqueum. The sequence goes on from CM062236.1 coordinate 29,524,963, forward strand.
CAGATAGGCAATCTCTACATTCCCTCTGATGTGGTGGACAAATTAGCAAATTAAGCATTTTCCAATTAGAGAATCTAGAATAGTTGCCAAAATTGAGGATTTATCTGAAATATTTTACAACTAATTGCTAATTAGGGATTGATCTTTCATCCACCGGTCGATGAGTCAGAACCACCTATCTTTGTTTTTGTTCTTCTTTTTTCTCTTTTTATAAATTTTGCTTGATTGCATTGCATGAATGAGTTTGATTCCTTCCAATAGGGCAATTTTACATTACAGAAACTGAAGATTATACCGATCGAATTTAGATTTCTTTCCCTTAGGAAGATATGCATGATCCACTTTATATATCACTCCATTTTACAACATTTTTATCTACTTCTTTGCCTTGCGATTGTTTTTTCCAAAGGAAGTACTTATGGTAAATATGTCAAAACGAGCTGCAAATGAAATATTATGTTGAATTCTTCTTCTTCTTTTTGGTCGGCCATGTGTTATTTCTGGACTTTGGAACTCCTCTGCAAAGAGTTTGGTGGGCCCACCCCATAAACCACCCCCCTATCCGGAGGAGGGGAGTTTCGAACTCCCCAACTTCCCATTTTCATGAGGAATAGTAACAGCTAGGGCAAGGCCCCAGTGGTTGTCATCTTGGATTCTTTTATGCCTAATATGATTTTTTGTGCGTGTAGGGTTTCTCGATTTTTGTATGTTCGTTCATCCTGGTCTCTACACTACTGTTAACAAGTGAAATCGAGGTCAGTGTTGCTGACAAAACGTTCAGCGTTTCGGACTATGGAGCAGTTGGCGATGGGCAAACCGATGACTCCTTGGTATAATTTTATGTCCGGCTATTTGCTTATACGTACTAAGAATCGGTAACACTGTGATTAGTATTTGGTACCTGTCCATATCGGTAGGCCGTGTAAAAGATTTCCTTGTGACTTGACAATAAGAGATTAATATTCGATAAATCTCACGATTTCATGTTGAAATACGCGTAGGCATTTACAAAGGCTTGGAATGATGCATGCAACGCAGAAGAAGGGACGTCGACCATCCATGTTCCCCAAGGAAAGACCTACCTTTTGAACATTATGGAATTTGCGGGCCCTTGCAAGTCGAGTATCAATTTCGCAGTAAGTGAAATAGAGACGACATATCTCTTTATCTTGCTTCCCCTTATTTAGTCCATGCATTGACCTATCGAATGCTTTTCGAGCGAATAGGGGATTGATCATTAGTCTCATTTTGTTTCCGCACCAAAGTGTCAACTCGAGATTTTTAGATTATCATATTCAAGATAAGATATCGACATGGATGGTGGTTCTTTTATAAACGGAACAGAGTCTCAAGTCGATGAGATCAACTCTTATTACATGGAAAAGTACCGGATCTAGGATTTAGCGAACTTACATGTTCAGATCTAATGGGGTTTGGGAGTTCGATAATCCTCGTTTACATTGGATTGCAGGTATTAGGAGAGATCATAGCGCCGAAAGATCCAAGTGCTTGGAAGGAGAAGGATCAATTGTTGATTTTCGACAGTATAAATGGGCTCACCATAAGTGGACCGGGCTCGTTTGATGGAAATGGCAAGCCCTGGTGGGACCTCTCCTGCAAATTGAACCCCACGACCGCAACGAAAAATCATCCCTTCTTCTTCTTCCAAATTTTTGATTAAGAATCAAAACGCTTGTAATTTCAAATTTCCAAATTGCAATGCTACTTCTTTTGTACTTCTAACCCTTCTTTCTCTTGTTTGATTTGTTTGGGGACCAGGGATGCAATACGCGCGCGCCGACTGTAAGTATCGCGCAATATTCATGATACTTTCTTTCTTCCATTGTTGTTTATAGCTGTGAGGGTTCGTTTAACAGAAGAAATGCAGATAGATACGTACATATAAATTAAGCCAGTCTTTCCACATAGCATTGCATAATGTAGCAACTTCTGTGTTCCTCTAGTTCTAGCTGATAAATTGAGTCTTAATACACTTCAATCTGGGGAAGGCCAGACTCAATGCCCCTATCACCGTGACGAGCAACAATTTCTTACCTAGGCTAGAAAAAGTTTCAACTCCTTGTCACAAACTCTGCCACTGTTCTACTCTATTGGAAATTCAGTTGATTTCTCACCAACTTTTCGTCGTAAGTTTGTTAGTGACGATTGTTCCCAGATAATCTCATGTACTCTCGATTACAACTTGAAAATTGTAAGGACAAATTAAATATTAGGCAGTAATAATTTTAATATAACTAGTATCTATGTATAGGAAAAGCAGCTTTTGTAACAAAAGATGTACAAGGGGAAAGTTTCGTCAATATAACATTAAAACTAAAGCACTTTCGAACGAAAAAAGCTAATGTCTGGTATTTGAATGACATGGGCTACTGCAGACGCTCCGAATCCAAAAGTGCAATGGAGTGAATTTGCAAAATCTGCACTTCAAGAACAGTCCTCAGATGCATTTAGTTGTTTATAGATGCAGCGACGTTTACATGACGTCCTTGAAAATTTCCGCACCCGATGAGAGCCCCAACACCGACGGAATCCACATTGGATCTTCTCATGGTGTCTCTGTTCGTTCTTCAATTATAGGCACCGGTGATGCATTGCTTTCCTCTGAGACTATCTCTGTGTGTTTTCTTTTGTTGCTTGACATTTGCTTTCTCGAGAGAATCAGTCTAATTATCTCAAGACTTTTAGACATTTCAATTCCTTTTCTCTCATAATTTCAGTTGTATTGAAGGACATGTTGCGTTTGTGAAAATGAATGTAACATTTCATCGCCTTATGGTGTTTCATCGACAGGCGACGATTGCATCTCGATCAGCGATCGGACCTCGAATATCAGTGTTTCTGACATCCAGTGTGGACCTGGCCATGGAATAAGGTAAATGCACCGTTACCATACGAAACCTAAACATCCAAGAAAATATCAGGTAGACTCATGCGTGATAGATGGTGCCAAACACGGTATAAAACAGCGACCGTATTACCATGGGTTTGCGGCAAGTTGTAAGCTGTGAAGGTGTATTAATGTACATGCTTTTGGTGCAATTTTGGTGGGGACAGCATTGGAAGCTTGGGAAAGGATGGAGAGGAAGTAAGTGTCAGCAACATCAACGTGAAGAACGTCGACTTTTACGGGTCAACTAATGGAGCTAGAATTAAAACTTGGCAGGTATGTCCGAGTTTGTCAATACATTCATTTATCTGCGTTAGAAGAAATGAGGTTGGAGTAAAACTGAAGTAAAATTTACGAAATTGACAGAAGGGAAGAGGCCGAGTTAGCCAAGTTCTTTTCTCGAATCTCAGATTCACCGCGGTGAAAAACCCCATCATCATTGACCAGTACTACTGCGATGCTCGGGATGCTTGTCCCAAAACGGTAAGACGAGAACGAATAATCCTTAAATGATTAAAGTTGACTGACCTGGTGACTATCATCGGTAATCACGATCACGGACAACGTATACGTTCGAAGATTATGTTTGCCAAGGCTTCCGAATTTAGCTTCGTCAGCTGAATTGAACTTAATCATCTGTGGACGTGTTGATAGGAAACGGGAGTACAGATAAGCGACGTGCATTACCGCATGGCATCCGGGACGTCCAGCACGAAGGTGGCCATCAACCTAAATTGCAGCGAAAACGTCGCATGCACCAACATCAACTTGGACACCATCAAACTGGAATCTGCGAACGAAGGAGAGGAACCCATTTCTAGCTGCAACAATGCCTTTGGAACTGCAAAAGGAATCGTCGAGCCCAAGTCCTGCCTTCAATGATTATGAAAAAGAAAGCTGCCGGTGGTTGAGAACCCAGTAGTAGATCGAGCATATCTAAAATGTGTATGTGAAAAGGAAAAAGTTCAATCTATCTTATAATTACGGATTACATCAATATATATAGTGCGAGTATTATGGCCGGGCTTATTAACAATGAAAAGACTAAACTACCCTTTAACACTCGCCTTCAAGTTGGGACATAAATATCAAAGTAAGTTAAAATTGTTGCTTTCCCTTGTTTATTTATCACGCATCAAGATCTAAACTCGGTGAAAATTCTAAATAAGGACATAAAGTGCTCTCATTTTTTTTCAAATAAAGGTTTGGAATGGATTTTGTTTTAAATAAGTGTCTAAAGTAGCTATGTTAATTTCAAAGAAAAGCCCAAACTTCCCGGATGATGAATGACCCTTGCTCGCATGAGGTTGCCCTCGAAAGCCACAGGCAAGGGTCACCCTCACTTGTGGCCGGCCCTTGCCCCAGTGGCCAACGAGGGTTGCCAGGCCCTCGTTAAAAAGAAAAATAAAAAGAAATGAGAAAAATAAAAAGAAAAAATAATTTAAAATTAAAATTGTCTTTGGATGAAAATGATCGGTCGGAATATTTAGCCGGCCAGCAATCGGCGAGGTCAGTCCCTTATTAAAACTTCCATGATTATTTCATGTCCTTATTTGAGACCGATATAATCACTTCGGGCTTTTATTTAAAAATATGAGGGCACTTCATGCCCTACCTCAAAACTTGACATATATCCTTTTCTTTCGGTTTGTAAGTGAAGGGCTATCTTGCGGCTCACTGTTTCATGGATTGTATCATGTATTCATCAACACAGTGTTGTGAATGAACTTTCCAATCCCAAAAGGGCTGTATGCACATTATACATTCAAGTTTGAAGGCCCATGATGCCATTTATGATTAGATAAAAATTAGAACTGCAATAGAGTATACTAATTTATAAAGTTTTATGAAAATATTAAAATTGATCTTTCTTTCCCGCATGCAATATAAGATCGGTGTTTCATTGTTACTAGGTTGTATAAAATACTTTCAAGGATATAATATCGAGATGGTTTGGCAAATTAGCCAGACAAAATATAAATAGACTAAATGGATAATCAAGAGAATTGGTATGTGTTGTTATCAAAGACATGTTGACAAAAAATTTAACTACATACTTTTACTGTGTTAATAGAGCATTGTATTAGTTTGGAACTTACTTATTTGATGAAGATGCTTTTTGTTAAATAGGAAAAAGACAACTCCCATTCATTTATTGGGTCAAGAACAAGATATAATGCACAATACACAATACACGCAGATATAATGCTCGTATTTAACCCAGTTTCAAAGAACAAGATATAACTACGGAAAAAAATCTAATAAACACAACTACCCAATAACTGCTAGAAAGAAGACGCGTTCTCATGGTCTTTGGCCCTGCAATTCCAATCTTTTTGCATCATCAAGCAGGATAAAACAGATGAGGTGAATGACTAGACAAGTTCATGACCACGAGCTAGGAAAAGCGTCAAGTTTACGATGCCAACACCAGTAAAATGAATGAGTTGTGATTCCCGAATCAGCTTACCGCAGTCGCTCGGGTTAGCCTGCGCTACACAATCTGGAACAAAGGAAGAAACAGATTCGAAACCCTAAGCTCAAGGAAGAGGAAGACTACCTCACGTGTTTGGCCTCTTATTATTTTTATTTTAAGATGATATTAGTAACGATGGGAAAGTCCTTCAATTTGAAAATTTGTCACCTTCACAGCTATAGATGAGATTCTGAAGAAATGTCCACTGTTCGATAATGGTGAAAAAACAAAGCAAACAAGAAACATAAACTTTTCCATGAATTTCAGGTCATAGATCATCATATCAGACGGTGCGTTGAAGATAATGGAGTATATTGACTTACCCTTCCCTCAACTGTCATCCTTCTTATAGTTCCCATATGCGTCCTCCCTGTCTCTGGATACTGTAAACCTATTCCCATTTCATCGTGTAATTATAACTTCATGAAGCTGTGTTAAGTTATTTAATAACTGTATCAAGAGGACGAAGCATACGTAGCGAGCAAATAAATGAAGCGTTCATTTTATTCATTGGAGTGGAGGTGGAAGTTCACCTTTCACATTTGTGGTCATTGGTGATGAGCACCCATACACACTAGTCAGTCTGCGCTCAAAACATTTGCAAATCTACAAATGCAATAAAAGAAGTTTCTGTTTTTTCACTTTTATATGTATACATTTTAGACATGCTCGATCTACTTCTGGGTTCTCAACCACCGGCAGCTTTCTTTTTCATAATCATTGAAGGCAGGACTTGGGCTCGACGATTCCTTTTGCAGTTCCAAAGGCATTGTTGCAGCTAGAAATGGGTTCCTCTCCTTCGTTCGCAGATTCCAGTTTGATGGTGTCCAAGTTGATGTTGGTGCATGCGACGTTTTCGCTGCAATTTAGGTTGATGGCCACCTTCGTGCTGGACGTCCCGGATGCCATGCGGTAATGCACGTCGCTTATCTGTACGCCCGTTTCCTATCAACACGTCCACAGATGATTAAGTTCAATTCAGCTGACGAAGCTAAATTCGGAAGCCTTGGCAAACATAATCTTCGAACGTATATGTTGTCCGTGATCGTGATTACCGATGATAGTCACCAGGTCAGTCAACTTTAATCATTTAAGGATTATTCGTTCTCGTCTTACCGTTTTGGGACAAGCATCCCGAGCATCGCAGTAGTACTGGTCAATGATGATGGGGTTTTTCACTGCGGTGAAGTTGAGATTCGAGAAAAAAACTTGGCTAACTCGGCCTCTTCCCACCTGTCAATTTCGTAAATTTTACTTCACAGTTTTACTCCAACCCCATTTCTTCTAACGCCGATAAATGAATGTATTGACAAACTCGGACATACCTGCCAAGTTTTAATTCTAGCTCCATTAGTTGTCCCATGAAAGTGAACGTTCTTCACGGTGATGTTGCTCACACTCACTTCATTTCCACTCCTTCCCAAGCTTCCAATGCTGTCCCCGGCAAAATTGCACCCAAATCAAGTACATCAATACACCTTCACAGCTTACAACTTGCTACAAACCCTTGATAAATGCATTGCAGTTTTTTACCGTGTTTGGCACCATTTATCCATATGACTACCTAATATTTTCTTCAATTTTTAGGTTAGTAACAGTGTGTTTACCTTATGCCATGACCAGGTCCGCACTTTATGTCATTGATACTGATATTTGAGATATGATCGCCCATTGAGATGCAATCATCGCCTGTTGATGAAACACCATAAGGGGATGAACTGTTATAATCATTTTCACAAACCCAACATGCCCTTTAATCCAACTGAAATTGTGAGAGAAAAGGACATGCCATGTCTAAAAGTCTTGAGATAATCAGACTGACCCTCTCCCAAAAGCAAACGTCAAGCAACAAAAGAAAACACATACAGATAGTCTCAGAGGAAAGCAATGCATTACCGGTGCCTATGGTTGAAGATTGAACAGAGACAGCATGAGAAGCATGAATGTGGATTCCGTCGGTGTTGGGGCTCTCGTCGGGTGCGGAAATGTTCAAGAACTTCAAATGAACGTCGCTGCTTCCATAAACAGTTACATGCACCTGAGGACTGTTCTTGAAGTGCAGATTTTGCAAACTCACTCCATTGCACTTTTCGATACGGAGCGTCTGCAGTAGCCCATGGTATTCAAGCACCAGACATTAGCTTTTTTTGCTCGTAAGTGCTATAGTTTTAATGTCATATTGACGAAACATTCCTCGTTTACAGTTTTGGTTAACAAAAGCTGCTTTTCTTTAACATAGCTACTAGTTGTTTAAGATTATTATTGCTGCCTAATATTTAATTTGTTCTTACAATTTCCTAGTTCTAATAGAGAGTACATAAGATCATCCTGAACGATTGTCACCAACAAATTTACGAGGAAAAGTTGGTGAGATATCAGCTGAATTTCCAAAAGAGGAGAACAGTGGCAGAGTTTGTGACAAGGAGTTCAACCATTTTCTAGCCTAGGCAAGAAATTGTTGCTCATCCCAGTATTTTGGGGCCTTAAATCTGGCCATCACCAGATTGAAGTGTATTAAGACAGAATCTGTCAACTTGAACCAGAAGAAGAATTAGGCAGCTACATGATGCAACATTATATGGAAATAAATTAATTTAATCGAGGGGCTACTAATTAAAGTCCAAGTGTATGAACGACAAAATTTTTCACCCTATCAGATCATCTCTTAAACTAGTATCGTGTTAACCGCGAGAAAACTGGTTGTATAAGTGGGTATTAACTAGTAAGAAAGCAATACGCTTATGTTATGTACATACCTATCTGTATTTCTTCTCCTTAATGTATCTTCATAAGAACTCAACTTATATATAGCGATGAAAGAGAAAGTATCATGAATGCTACGAAGGACTTACAGTTGGGGCGAGCTTATTGCATCCCTGGTCCCCGAGCAAATCGAACAAGAATAAGAAGTGTCAGAACTACAAAGAAGCAGCATTACAAATCGGAAATTTGAAATACAAGTGTTTGATTCTTAATCAAAATTTGCAGAAAAGGGGTTGAATTTTCGTTACAGGCTTGGGGTTCCATTTGCAGGATATCTTCCACCAGCCATCGCCATATCCATCAAGCAAGCCCGGGCCACTTATGTTGAGCCCATTCACATTCTCAAAAGTCAACCACTTTGCTGGATTGTACCCCTTCCATGCATTTGGATCTTTTGGTGCCATGATCTTCCCCGATATCTGCAATCGCATTAAGGGAGGATTTTCGAACTCACAAACTTTGTTAGATCTGAATATGTAAAGTCCACCAAGGCGTTACTTTTTTTTTTCCCAACAAATGAATGATTTGAAAAACACTTTTCTAAAAATAATCTTTCATATAGTTTAAAATAATTAGTTAATGAAAAATATTTTCATTATCGATAGCAATTTATACTTAAAATATTTTTGTGGATGATGAAAATATTTTAGTGGATCATTCATTTTTGTGAGCGATACCAAGTGATCATTTTTTTGAAAAATGTCTTCTAAAATTTTTCATTTTTCGCGAAATAAATGCACCATAAATCCTAGATGCGGTACTTTTCCATGCAATTAAAGCTAATCTCATTGAACTTAAAGACTTTCTTTCATCTACGAAAGAACCACCATCTGTTTTGATCTTTTATAAGGGGAAGAAAGAAACAGACATATGTTGTCTTTATTCAACTTACTTCAAGATTGATATTAGACTTGCAAGGGCCCACAAAATTGATTGGATTCAAATGGTACTTCTTTCCTTCTGGAACGTGGATGGTCGATGCACTTCCCTCTTTCTTGCACGCATCATTCCACGCCTTTGTAAATGCCTACGCATATTTCAATAGGAAATCATGAGAGTAGTTGAATATAATCTCTTATTGTTAAGTTACAACGACATCTTCTACATGGCCTGTAGACATGGACAGGTACAAAAAAACTAGTCGGGTCATCCGATCACCGGAAAGTCTTAATAAATATATAAATAGAAAATTATACCGAGGTATCGTCGGACCACCCATCGCCAACTGCTCCGTAGTCGGACACGCTGAACCTTTTGTCGGCAGCACCGACCTCGATTTCACATGTCAACAGTAGCGCAGCAACCAGGACCCAGGAACATACAGAAATCGAGAA
>CM062236.1:29534643-29546136 GCA_031216185.1 Syzygium aqueum
CCAAACCATTAAATGCAACCTTAATGTTTCTCTTCATATACCACATGAATTGGGAAGTTATCCTAACCTTTTGGCGAATCGTGACACTCCAAAAATGAGCTCCAATGCTTTAGGGGAATCTATGTGCATTCCCTTCCTTCCTTCCTTCTTTCTTCTTTGCTTCATTTTCTTTAACAGTTTTTGCACTCCGCACCTCTAATTAGTAGATAGAAATCTCGAGTTCAGTCACATCTGAAGAACCATTCGAAATCATGTCGTAGTTTTCGAGCGGATGACAAGTCAGTTGATGACGTGACTTGTGGTAGCCAGCTCCGGGGAAAAGTGCTAAAAAAGTCCTAAAGATTTTGCATCAATGCCAATTTAGTCCTAAACCTTTTTTTGGTGCCAATTCAGTCCTAAACCTTTTTCATTGATGCCAATTTAGTCCTAAACCTTTTTTTAGTGCCAATTAAATCCTAAACATTTTAAATTGGTGCTAATTCAATCCTAAATCTTTTGTTTTTGTGCCAATTTAGTCCTTCTGACCAATTTTGATCGGAATTTGCCGACGTGGACGCCTGCCGGCCGACGACCAGTCACCGGCGCCGATGTGGCATCGATGTGGAAAACTTAAATAATATTTTAATATTTTTTGAATTTTTATTTTTATTTTCTCCTTTTTTTCAATTTTTTTTGGGTTTTTTCTTCCTCTGGCCGGTCGCCGGTTCGGCGACCGGCCAGAGGCTAGAGGTAGGCGAGCTCGACCTCGCCGGCCATTAGCAAGGGCTGCCTCGCCCGGCAAGGTTGAGCCTCGCCCAGTCGCCGACAAGGCCCGACCTCACCAGATCTTGCGAGGTTGAGCCTTGCCTCGGCCTCGGCGAGCCAGGTCGCCCTTGCTAGTGGCCGGCGAGGTCGAGGTCGAGCTCGCCGGCCTCTGGCCTCTGGCCGGTCGTCGGACCGGCGACTGAGCAGAGGAAGGAGAAACCCAAAAAAAAGTGGAAAAAAAATTAAAAAATCAAAAAATATATTAAAATATTATTTAAGTTGTCCATGTCGGCGCCGATGATCGGTCGTCGGTCGGCAGGAGTCCACGTCGGCAAATTCCGGTCAAAATTAGTCGGAAGAACTAAATTGGCATAAAAATAAAAGGTTTAGGACTGAATTGACGCCAATTTAAAAGGTTTAGAACTTAATTGACACCAAAAAAAAGGTTTAGGACTAAATTGGCACCAATACAAAAAGTTTAGGACTGAATTGGTACTAAAAAAAAGTTTAGGACTAAATTGACACTAATGCAAAAGATTTAGGACTTTTTTGGCACTTTTCCCGCCAACTCCGTATTTCCTAGCGCAAAGTGCCTTAGCTCAACTCATATCAAGAAAGTAGAAGAGATGTGTGTTTGCCATGGGAATAGTGAAGGGGGGTTGCTTCAATTCCAAGGGTGTTGAATATTCGTACGACCGTGAGCCCTCCACTCCGCTCTTGATTTTGACCCAGCGCAATTCAAGATCTTACGGTACGATGCCATCGTTTTATAAGTTCGCGACACTCGTACTTCTTTAAGAATTAAGCAAGGAATGGAATAATCAAATGAAAAGGCACCTCTGTGTAATTCTAAATAAACCGTTTCCCAATCCCTAAGAACGCTAGGCATGGAAGTGTTCTTCTAATAACCAAGCTGGCTCAAACTTTCACATATAGTCAATCAACCGATACACGTTAGATTCTAGTTTCCTAGTTGCTGCTTATGGAGGCTTTGATTTATTTTTTGGTAGTTGCGTTCAACTAAATTCATATCTCTGCTCGGGTTGAAAGCTGGTGTTCGCAATCGAACTAGGAGTTTCGCAAGCAATCGCCATCGTTTCCTCTGTAGGTCCGAACACCGATCATTTCGTCGAGCAAAATTGGAGATGACTAGCATGGTAATTTTGCTGTTGCTTTTGCATGCTTTCGGGGCATTATCTTCTCTTCATCCCATTACCAAAATTTGACCAGACTTTGAGTTCATATCTGTTTTCATTCTTGCGAAAGCTTATATTTGCGGTCTAGTGGTGGGAATCTATCCATGCAGGAACATTTCGCCGCATGTTGGCTCTTTTTCGTAGCACTGCATCGACTTCTTTCGATGTGCTGAGTTATGGAGCGGTTGGCGATGGAAAGACTGACGATTCCCCCATAATAATCCCATCTCTTTCTCGAGTTATGTATGTACAATGTTTAGATTTCGCAACTCATCGATGTAGCGTCTCTAGTTAATCGCATTGCATTACACATTCGGTAGTAGCAATCAATGTATGTGTTTCTTTTTCTCTTTTGGTGAAGATGATGTGTTTGTGGTTCTTCACATGAAGACTTCGTTTCGAGGAACATCTTACACGAAAACATTTTCCTTCTCCATCTGTTACACATAAAGAAGTTACTGAGAACTTGGCAATATTCATGGACTTGGAATCATATGAACTGTGGGCCTTCCTGGAGGCATGGAAAGCCGCCTGCGAATTTTCATCGAAACTGTCCATTCTCGCTGTACCGGCAAAGAAAACTTTCTTTTTGAAGCCCGTGACGTTCAGCGGCCCATGCCAACCGGATTACATGTATGTTCTGGTAAGTCAAGACTCTGAGCCTTCTCTTTCATTCCTTAGACATTCCTTAGTCCTTCTTCGCTCATCGCAAACAAAATATTCACACGAGACCTACACTTGACGGCAGGGATCGTGCTTAAATTCTTTGAATTTGCCTGATTATTGTAGCTCATTGTATAGCACAGTTTCTTTAAATGCTGAATCTTTATTTTCTCAATTCCGCTCGACCAAAGGTCTCCGGCAACATTGCTGTGCCCAACTCAAAGACAGAGTACGGTGGCTACCGCATCAATAGTTGGCTCGTCTTCTCTGACCTGAACGGTTTAATGGTCACTGGCACTGGAATCATCGATGGGAGAAGTTCGGGTTGGTGGTCACAGTCTTGCATTGGAAATGCATCTAATGTAATTCAATATATGACTAATTGGATTTTCACATGTTCTTTTGTTTCTTGATATTTTTGTTCTCATAAACGTGAATTTTGGAAATTCTCACATTGTTTTCTTGTTTATACGTTCACCAGGGTGCAACATGCACAGGACCAACCGTAAGATCTTCCTCAACATATAAGCTTTATATAGTGCTTCAGTAGATCCCCCTTTTTTTCTGGAAAACTACAGTCAACAAATTCATTCAACTTGAACAACAACGGTTTCTCCAAAATAACGGTGTAAATGTTCAGTTCTGCTTCATGACAGTACTTTAATTTCTATGGCGCATGTGCATACATTGTACAGGAATTGGCATTTTATAGATGCAAGAGACTCGTGCTCAATGAATTGAGACATGTGAATAGTCCAAGGACAGACATCACCCTCACCAGCTGCAAGTTTGCCACCATCTCCAACATCCATATATCTGCCCCGGCAACAAGCCCTAACACCGACGGGATCGACATCTCCGGCTCGACCCATGTACAAGTTCGCGATTCCTTCATCGGAACTGGTACTGCTGGTATCAGCTACAGCTAATTTAACTATTCATCTGTTCCTAACTCTTCGCAGAACTTAATGGTTGAGTTGGATTTTATGCAATTGATGGTGATGATTGCATCGCTATTAGCACAGGCTCGTCACACATCAATGTCACTAGGATCACATGTGGACCTGGCCATGGTATCAGGTGAATATTGCAAATACACAGTCCATACTTCCACATAAATTAGAAGTATTTGATGCAAAGACCAATTTTTCTGGAGGTACATGTGAAGCAAAAACAGATTTCATGAGAGAATTAATATTTTACCTCTTAAGCACGAGAAAATAAAAGGCAAAGCATGTTGAAGTATCCATTGGTTGAGATTGACTATTGTTAATGCTGAATTATGCATCGTTTTGCTGAATTTGGGAGCTGAATATGAGAAACAATGTGCCATTTAATAAACGAGAATCTAGCATTGGATCTTTAGGAGCACATGGGGAGAATGAGACAGTTGAAAATGTGACCGTGCAAAACTGCACATTGAAAGGTACGATGACAGGAGTGAGGATCAAGACATGGCAGGTATGAGCTCAAAGAAATATATTCTTCCTTTATGAAGAATTTAAGGAACCTTGTACTTTTTACAATCTCTTAATGAATTAGGATTAAATACATTATATAGGGAGGGATTGGATATGCAAGAAAAATATCTTTCAATAAGATCAGATTCATTCGGGTCAATAACCCCATCATCACTGACCAGTACTACTGCCCCACCAAAGTCAATTGCCAAAACAAGGTCCTTTCTTCAACTATAGTATTCCCTCTCTTCGAAGTTCATAAGTCCCTAATTAATTGCTCACCCTCGCATTTTCTTGCCGACTGATGGTGCTCAGACATCAGGAATTAGGGTGAGTGACATCTCGTATTCGGCGATATATGGGGCATCGGTCACAGACAAGGTCATAAACCTGAGCTGTGACCAGAACTTCGGCTGCATTAATATCGTGCTGGATCATGTTTACATAACATCCACTGTTCCGAAGAAGAAAGGTTATTCCTACTGCTTCAATGCTCATGGAAGACACAGCCACACCAAACCTGCAGTTGCTTGCTGAAATAATTGTAGGCTTTGTGTCAACTGCTATATGTGAAATTTACGTTACACTTGTAATGTAATCGATAATAGCTATCCATATTGTTACAAATGTTATTACATTAGGTATCTCTATGGACCGAAGCTGACGTTTCTCTCTTAACATCGACAATTCTTTTGCATACCATCTGTGTTTAAGTCACAAACAATCACGTAATTCTACAGCATCGACCACTATTAGTGGCTGAATACATGAAGACCGGAACAATTTCTTCACTCCATACCTTGAAGCTTTACTTGTGCTAAATGCTTCAAGTACTTGCGCAGGTCAAGGCTGAACCCGGTTTTAGCTCTTACTTGCAGTTTGAGTCGACAGGTCTACACTTCACACAAGTCTGGGAGGCCAAAAACTGAGTAGCGGTTGTTCGCCACATTGTCATACGCAAAGTCCAATAAAATCTGCAGACGTAAAAACAACTTTTACCCTTTTAGGCCTTAGTTTGATAAATTCAACGTGCAGAGAGAGATTCTTAATCAGAGGGTGCTATGGACTATGGATTCGGACAGAAATTTGGACATTTTGGAAGGGTCAGCAAGATTTGAGAAATAAATAACGGGGATTCAGTAGAGGGACCATTCTCTCTAGAGTTAGCTGTTGGTAACTTCTGGACGATGAGTTAGGTAGGTCTTCTCTCTTCTTTCTGAAGCTCACAGCGACTTATGTATTTGTAAACCCTATGACTTGCATGTGATAGAACAGACCAATCTTGCAGCAATTCACAACATATGATGGTCACTTTCTGAAACTTCTATGTCATGCCCCAAATCTGTGTCCAGAATTTAGGGAATGGCCGGTCATCCTTCATAAAAGGAAGGACGAAAAATTAACCAAAAATTAATTATTTTACGAAAAAGGTATTAACTGGATAAAACCTTGCATTAATGGGAATAACCGTAAGGTCCAAAATGCCATATATGTACCAAACCAGAATTTCTTTGAACTCAGTATAATAAGCTTCGTTCAAGTAGTACAATAGATCCTAAACCACAGCCATCACGACATCTGAGCAAAACCATAGCTCCATAAGCAACAATCACCACTTCTACGGGATCAGACGATGAATGATGCAATTTTACAATAGTCATGCGGCACATCACACTCAAGCTATTACGGGATATTGCTTATCACAAATCATTTCAATATCACAAATGGATATAAATATCAAATTCATTGTCTATGTCAAAATGCTACTGTCTCGCTTCATCGTGCGATAAGGTCCGAAAATTACATTAGCTGTAGGTAAGCTCCAAAAATCACATCGATCGTGATCACGTCTCAAAAATCACATAGAGTATGTGCAATGCCATAATATATAATCTTCCTTTTGATAAACACGTAATGCAAATTTTATTGAAGCATAGAAGAGGTAAAACTAAACATGATTTAAGGCCCATTATAAGAAAATATTTACTTAGGGCCCATTTGGTAACGTGCCAAACAGTAAAAATTTCTGTTCTTTTGTTCCTAGAAATAGTTTGGGAATAGAAATGCGTTTGGTAAACTTTTTGTTCTCAGGCACATTTTTGCAAATATTTGTACCGAGAAACAGTTTTGGAAGAGAAACAAGAAATAAAAAAAAAGTTGCTTCTTGTTTCTCGGCACAATTTTGAGAATCAGTTTTTTTTTCTTCTTTTTCTTTTCTTCTTTTTGTGTTGCTCTTCTTGGGTTGTGGCCGGCGAGGGCGTCACGGCCCTCACCGGCTGACGGCGGAGGCGAGGGTCCCCCCTTGCCGGCGAGGGCGAGGGCTGAACCCTCGTCTGCCTGGGCGAGGCGGCTCGCCGTCGGTCATGGTGAGGTCGGCCTCGCCCAGATTTGGCGAGGCCGAGCCTCGCTGTCGCGACCCACGGCGAGGCTCGGCCTCGCCAGATCACCATGACCGACGGCGAGCCGCCTCGCCTAGGCACGAGGGTCCAGCCCTCGCCCTCGCCAGCAGGGGGAACCCTCGCCTCCACTGGCGGCTGGCGAGGGCCGTGATGCCCTCGCTGGCCCTGGGTTGTGGCCAGTTGTCGGCCATCAGCCGCTGGTAGCCGGCGGCTGGCCATGGCCTGTGTAGAAAGAAAAAAAAATAAAAAATTCAAAATATTATTAATAAAAAGAAATTTGTGTGTAGTTACCAAATGCATTTCTATTCTTTTCTACTTTAGGAATAGGAATTTTAGACAGTTTATTAAACGTCTTCAAATGCTCAGAAATTGTTTCCAGGCACAGAATAAAAAAAAATCATTTCTGTTCAGAAATAATTTCCGGGCACAGAATGTTATTCATGCACACCCTTAGTACAACAAGTAGACTCTCTTTTGGCCAAAAGCCCCCATTTTAGTGAATATTACGAAAATGCCCTCCGGGGTTCGGTGTTAGGTTCGTGAGCCCGGCACATATCCAAATTGCTCAAAAATATTTAATATTTGTTAGTGAGTTCCATCTATTGAGAGCAACAAATCTTCAAGTATGCCATTTTTACCACAAATTCATAAGATTCCAATAATCACCGAAAATTGCAATAATTCCAGAAAATGCAAAAAATTGACACAACGTAGCATGTGTTGTTCCCACAGTGAAACCGGCGTCAATATCCGATGCCAGAGTAAGCCGTACGAGTCCTTCGATGTTACTCCTTTTGCGAAGGACACAAAATTTCCGGATTTTCAAAATTCTAGTTTCGGGTTGTCCAATTTGAAGGGATCGATTCTCACTCCATAGCTAACCAAATCAAGGGTTCTAGGTGTCTATGGAAAGATCTCACGTACCTCTACCAATATGTTGCAGTCCTCAATTGACAATGTTTGCAAGAATTCCAAGTCCTCCAAACCTTTGCATCTCATTTAGCAACGGGCAACGTTTTCACTGACGACACCTAGAGCTTCTTTGAGCTTGAAAGACTGGAAAACTTCACGAGCAATTTACAAGCTGACAGTTCTAGATGATGCACATTCTCCAGCTGCCCAAGCACATCGTGAAACTGAATCTCTTGTAGCCAACATGTGCAGAGGTTTAACCCGGACAAATTGCTCAAGTTCGAAAAGAGCGACCATTCTATAGGTGACTTGTCATCATACAGAGTCGATTCTTCAACACTGGATGGAAGCCATGTCATGGATCGTTGTAGGTCGAGACATGTTATTGTGAGTTGTTGGGGCCGAGAAAGCGAACTCGTATTAGTCGGAGGCAAGGTGATGAGATTTGTAAAAATGAGGCCCAAACGCTCCGGCAACATTTGAAGTCCACTACCTCTCAATAAATGAAGTTGCTCGAGACGAGAAAGCTTTGACTTTGATAGTTCTTAGCAATCTCCTAAAGTTGCTCCGTGAGAAGTCTGGGATTCTCAACAAAAATAGTTGCTCAATTTCACTAGGAATTTCCTCATATCACCGCCAACACAAAACTCTTCAAGATTAAGATTCTTCAGCATTCCAATAGCCTTAATTGACCGGGCTTTCTAGTCCTAATGGGCTAGACCCCAAGTCCAAACAAGGGGGCATTGCGAATAGATTGGAAAAGGTTACCAAGGCCTTGTCTACATGGAGCTGCCAGAAATTCTCCAATGCGTATCGCCAAATCGAAGGGCTGAAGGAACAGCTAGTGGAACTCACTAATAGAAGCCTGGGAGGATCCACTAAAGAAGATATTCAAGCTGTCAAGGGGAAAATTGAAAAACTATGGAGGCAAGAGGAGATGTATTGGGGATTAAGATCTCGTGTAAATTGGCTAAAATGGGGAAATAGAAACACAAAGTTTTTTCACGCCACAACAGTGCAAAGGAGGCACCGTAACAAAATCTCCATGCTAAAAATTGAGGAGTCTACTTGGTGCCGAGAGGAGGAGAAAATAAAAAATCATATCACCGAGTTTTACAAATCCCTCTATACTACCACAGGATCGAGAAACTTCCAACCTGTTCTGGACCAATGCCCATGTATAATTCAGGGGAGTACAAATGATGCCTTACTGGAACCGATAACGATGGAGGAAGTAAGAAATGTTGTCTTTAAAATAGCCCCAGCAAAAGCCCCTGGACCTGATGGACTCAACGGCCAGTTTTACCAGCATCATTGGGAGCTTATCCAATATGATATTTTGCAAATGGTCCAGGATTTTTTTGATTCAGGAACACTTGACCCAGAGCTTAACAAAACCCTAATTACCCTGATTCCCAAAGTCCCAAACCCAGAAGATATTAGCCAGTATAGACCCATAAGCCTATGCAATGTCAGTTACAAAATCATTTCAAAAGTGCTAGCAAACCGCTTGAAACCTTGGCTCTTTGGAATTATTACAATGGAGCAAAGTGCCTTCATCAGTGGACGTCAAATTCAAGATAATATACTGATTGTCCAGGAGGTACTGCACCAATTGCGAATCAAGAAGAGAAAGAAAAAATTCCGGGCGATTTTGAAACTTGATATGCAAAAGGCTTATGATAGAGTGGAGTGGGATTTCTTGGGGGCGTGTATGCTAAAAATGGGTTTCAACGAGAAATGGGTGAATTTGATTATGAATTGCGTATCTTCTGTCACCTTCAGTGTAAAATTTAATGGGGAATCCCAACAATATTTCCAGCCATCTCGAGGTATTAGACAAGGTGACCCTCTTTCTCCATATCTCTTCATTATCATGGCTAATATCTTGTCCTATCTTTTGCACAAAGCCATAGATGATGGCAGCATAAAAGGGATTAAACTGAACAGCTTTTGCCCAACACTCTCGCACTTGCTCTTTGCTGATGATGCCATTTTTTTCCTAGACGGGAAAATTATTGAATGCCAGAATCTAGCAGGGGTTTTGAATCAATATTGCTTCGCAACAGGTCAAGCCATAAACTTGAACAAATCAGGAATTTATTTTAGTAATGGCTGCCCACCTAGCCTGAGGAAAAACATGGCTGAGGAATTGAGAGTTCCTGTGATTGACAAGACAGGGAAGTACCTAGGCATTCCTTCAGATTGGGGGACATCAAAGAAGCAAATGTTTTCTTGGATACTAGCTCGGGTCAACATGAAATTAGAAGGATGGAAGGAAAATCTTATCTCTAGGGCAGGAAAGGAAATACTGATAAAAGCTGTAGTGCAAGCTATACCCCAGTATGCGATGTCAATCTTCAAGATTCCCATATCGATATGTAGAGCGATTGAGACAAGAATAGCGTCTTTTTGGTGGAAACAGAATGGATCAAAAATGGGCATTCATTGGAAGAAGAGGGAGGTACTCAAGCTAAAGAAAACAGAGGGTGGTCTCGGATTCAAGGATCTCATAACTTTCAACAAAGCCATGTTGGGTAAGCAGGCTTGGAGATTAATCCAATCCCCCTTAGCCTTATGGAGTCAACTCATCAAAGGGCTCTATTTCCCTAATGGTAATTTTTGGAGTGCCGACAAAGGGCTTAGACCCTCTTGGGGATGGCAAAGCCTATTAATGGGGAGAGACACTATTCAATCATCAATTAGGTTGGCAGTGGGCAATGGAAAATCAATCAGAATCCGTGAAGATAGATGGTTATCTCAGGGTTTGATCAGTGGGCCAGCTAATTTAGGAGACCCCCAAAGAGTTGAGGAGCTATTTGTACAGAACAAGCAATGTTGGGATGAAAAGAAACTGAACTCCCTCTTCAACGAGCAATTAGTGGAGGAAATCACTGCTATACCACTGAGTTCTATCCCGAAAGAAGATGTACTTGTGTGGGCCGGGAACAAAACAGGCAAATATACTGTGAAAGATGCCTATACCGATATGCAACCAATAGAAATCCAACAAAATCACAACCAGGCTTCCTCCTCATACCAAATCCCCAAATCCCTATGGCAAAAAATCTGGAACCTCCACACTATGCCAAAATTCATTTGGAGTGTGTGTCAGAATAGCTTACCAACTCGAGAGAACCTATGTAAGAGAACGATAACGCCTGATCCTCTCTGCCCAGTCTGTCAGCAAGCCCCCGAGTCTGTGGAACACCTTTTCTTGCTTTGCGATTGGAAAAAAACAATATGGTCAGACTACCGACTCAACATTCATATATCTAGCTACGAAATTATTAGAATTGACAAGTGGATGTTGGAGATCTTCACACAGAACACTAAATTGCCTTCATCGGAGCTGGTCACTGGGGTATTGTGGAAAATTTGGCTGGCCCGAAACAGAGTCGTCTTTCAAAATCGCCATCCAGACCTGAGCTCCATAGTAGACGAAGCATGCACCATAGACAAAAACTTTAGGCGTTGGAGCCCTCAGGTGAACAACCGAGAAACGCAACAGGGGAACTCACCGATCTCGTGGATCCCCCCAGAGAGAGGCAGCGTTAAACTGAATATCGATGGGTCGATCGTCGAAGAAGAAAGGGAAGAGGCGGTTGCTGGGATTTGCCGAGACTCAATGGAGAGAATAGTTGGAGGCTTTGCCGAACGTGTGGTTGCCTCTTCAACGCTGGAAATTGAAACCCCAGCACTGCGAGCTGCTTTATTGTACTTGGAAGATGGAACTGATCTATGGAGAAGTGAACATGAACTGTGGAGGAAATCTGATCTGCACGTGGTCTTAAGTTCTGACAGCTTATCACTAGTGAATATTGTTGCGGGCCAGACCACAGGCCCATGGGAATTGCAGGCTATCTTGGAGGAATGCAAAGAGATGCTAGCTCGGTCCAAGTATGTTCAACTGATTTATAGCCCCCGCGAATCCAACCAAGTGGCGGACTGGTTAGCTAAATCTCACCGGAGAAAAGTCCTACCGCATGATTGGCTTGTAGAACCATCTTTACCGTTATGGGATCTTTTATGTTCAGAAATCCATAACTTATGTTATCCTTTTCCGGTTAATGAATGAAACATTTCACTTTTCGACCAAAAAAAAAATAGCCTTTGTTA